>JAKZAP010000122.1:0-129448 GCA_023053575.1 Branchinecta lynchi | reverse complement strand
TTTCCCAAAAGGTTCGCTTTCCCAAAAGGTTGGTTTTCCCACAAGGTTTGTTTTCTCACAAGGTTTGTTTTCCCACTAGGTTGTTTTTCCCACTAGGTTGGTTTTCCAACAAGGTTTGTTTTCCCACAAGCTTTGTTTTCCCCCAAGGTTGGTTTTCCCGCAAGGTTGGTTTTCCCACAAGGTTTGTTTTCCCACTGTGTTGGTTTTCCAAAAGGTTCGCTTTCCCGCAAGGTTGGTTTTCCCCCAAGGTTCGTTTCCCCACAAGGTTTGTTTTCTCACAAGGTTTGTTTTCCCACAAGGTTTGTTTTCCCACAAGGTTTCTTTTCCCACAAGGTTTGTTTTCCCACAAGGTTCGTTTTCCGAAAGGTTTGTTTCTCCACAAGGTTGGTTTTCCCACAAGGTTGGTTTTCCCGCAGGGTTTGTTTTCCCACAAGGTTAGTTTTCCCGCAAGGTTTGTTTTCCCACAAGGTTAGTTTTCCCACAAGGTTTGTTTCCCCACAAGGTTTGTTTTCCCACAAGGATTGTTTTCCAAAAGGTTTGTTTTCCCACAAGCTTTGTTTTCTCACAAGGGTTTGTTTTCCCACTAGGTTGTTGTTGGTTTTCCCACAAGGTTGGTTTCCCCACAAGGTTTGTTTTCCCATAAGGTTTGTTTTCCCACAAGGTTTGTTTTCCCACAATGTTTGTTTTCCCACAAGGTTTGTTTTACCACAAGGTTGGTATTCCCGAAAGGTTTGTTTCCCCACAAGGTTTCTTTCCCCATAAGGTTGGTTTTCCCACAAGGTTTGTTTTCTCACAAGGTTGTTTTCCCACAAGGTTTGTTTTCCCACAAGGTTTGTTTCCCAAAAGGTTTGTTTTCCCACAAGCTTTGTTTTCCCCAAGGTTGGTTTTCCCGCAAGGTTTGTTTTCCCACAAGGTTTGTTTTCCCACTAGGTTTGTTTCCCAACAAGGTTTGTTTTCTCACAAGGTTTGTTTTCCCACTAGGTTGTTTCCCCCACAAGGTTGGTTTTCCCGAAAGGGTTTGTTTCCCCACAAGGTTTGTTTTCCCACTAGGTTGTTTTCCCATAAGGTTGGTTTTCCCACAAGGTTTGTTTTCCCACAAGGTTGGTTTTCCCGCAGGGTTTGTTTTCCCACAAGGTTAGTTTTCCCGCAAGGTTTGTTTTCCCACAAGGTTAGTTTTCCCACAAGGATTGTTTTCTCACAAGGTTTGTTTTCCCACTAGGTTTGTTTCCCCACAAGGTTTTGTTTTCCCACAAGGTTTGTTTTCCCCAAGGTTGGTTTTCCCGCAAGGTTGGTTTTCCCACAAGGTTTGTTTTCCCACTGTGTTGGTTTCCAAAACGTTCGCTTTCCCACAAGGTTGGTTTTCCCACAAGGTTGGTTTTCCCGCAGTGTTGCTTTCCCCATAAGGTTTGTTTTCTCACAAGGTTTGTTTTCCCACTGTTTTGGTTTTCCCATGAGGTTGTCTTTCCCACAAGGTTTATCTTCCCTCAAGGTTTGTTTTCCTCAAGATTTGTTTTTCCTCTAGGTGGTTTTCCCACAAGGTTGGTTTTCCCACAACGTTAGTTTTCTCACAAGGTTGGTTTTCCCACAAGGTTTGTTTCCCCATAAGGTTTGTTTTCCCACAAGGTTTGTTTTCCCACAAGTTTGTTTTCCCACAAGGTTTGTTTTCCCACTAGGTTTGTTTCCAAACAAGGTTTGTTTTCTCACAAGGTTTGTTTTCCCACCTAGGTTGGTTTCCCCCACAAGGTTGGTTTTCCCGAAAGGGTTTGTTTCCCCACACAAGGTTTGTTTTCCACTAGGTTTGTTTTCCCATAAGGTTGGTTTTCCCACAAGGTTTGTTTTCCCACAAGGTTGGTTTTCCCGCAGGGTTTGTTTTCCCACAAGGTTAGTTTTCCCGCAAGGTTTGTTTTCCCACAAGGTTAGTTTTCCCACAAGGAATGTTTTCTCACAAGGTTTGTTTTCCCACTAGGTTTGTTTCCCCACAAGGTTTGTTTTCCCACAAGGTTTGTTTTCCCCCAAGGTTGGTTTTCCCGCAAGGTTGGTTTTCCCACAAGGTTTGTTTTCCCACTGTGTTGGTTTTTCCCAAAACGTTCGCTTTCCCACAAGGTTGGTTTTCCCACAAGGTTGGTTTTCCCGCAGTGTTGCTTTCCCCATAAGGTTGGTTTTCCCACAAGTTTGTTTTCTCACAAGGTTTGTTTTCCCACTAGGTTTGTATTCCACAAGGTTTGTTTTTCCCACAAGCTTTGTTTTCCCCCAAGGTTAGTTTTCCCGCAAGGTTGGTTTTCCCAAAAGGTTCGCTTTCCCGCAAGGTTGGTTTTTCCCACAAGGTTTGTTTCCCCACAAGGTTTGTTTTCCCATAAGGTTTGTTTTCCCACAAGGTTTGTTTTCCCATAAGGTTTGTTTTCCCACAAGTCAAGGTTTGTTTTCCCAGAAGGGTTGGTTTTCCCGAAAGGTTTGTTTCCCCACAAGGTTGGTTTTCCCACAAGGTTGGTTTTCCCGCAGGGTTTGTTTTCCCACAAGGTTAGTTTTCCCACAAGGTTTGTTTCCCCACAAGGTATGTTTCCCCACAAGGTTTGTTTTCCCACAAGGATTGTTTTCTCACAAGGTTTGTTTTCCCACTGTGTTGGTTTTCCCAAAGAGTTCGCTTTCCCGCAAGGTTGGTTTTCCCACGAGGTTGGTTTTCCCGCAGGGTTTGTTTCCCCATAAGGTTGGTTTTCCCACCAGGTTTGTTTTCGCACAAGGTTTGTTTTCCCACAAGGTTTTTTTTCCCACAAGGTTTATTTTCCCACAAGGTCGGTTTTCCCGCAGGGTTTGTTTCCCCACAAGGTTAGTTTTCCCGAAAGGTTTGTTTCCCCACAAGGTTGGTTTTCCCACAAGGTTGGTTTTCCCGTAGGGTTTGTTTTCCCACAAGGTTAGTTTTCCCACAAGGTTTGTTTCCCCACAAGGTTTGTTTCCCCACAAGGTTTGTTTTCCCACAAGGATTGTTTTCTCACAAGGTTTGTTTTCCCACTGTGTTGGTTTTCCCAAAAGGTTCGCTTTCCCGCAAGGTTGGTTTTCCCACAAGGTTGGTTTTCCCGCAGGGTTTGTTTCCCCATAAGGTTGGTTTTCCCACAAGGTTTGTTTTCTCACAAGGTTGTTTTCCCACTAGGTTGGTTTTCCCACAACGTTTGTTTTCTCACAAGGTTTGTTTTCCCACTTGTTTTGGTTTTCCCATGAGGTTGTCTTTCCCACAAGGTTTGTCTTCCCACAAGGTTTGTTTTCCCTTAAGATTTGTTTTTCCTCTAGGTTGGTTTTCCCACAAGGTTGGTTTTCCCACAACGTTAGTTTTCTCACAAGGTTGGTTTTCCCACAAGGTTTGTTTCCCCATAAGGTTTGTTTTCCCACAAGGTTTGTTTTCCCACAAGGTTTGTTTTCCCACAAGGTTTTGTTTTCCCACTAGGTTTGTTTCCCCACAAGGTTTGTTTTCTCACAAGGTTTGTTTTCCCACTAGGTTGGTTTCCCCCACAAGGTTGGTTTTCCCGAAAGGTTTGTTTCCCCACAAGGTTTGTTTTCCCACTAGGTTTGTTTTCCCATAAGGTTGGTTTTCCCAAAAGGTTTGTTTTCCCACAAGGTTGGTTTTCCCGCAGGGTTTGTTTTCCCACAAGGTTTGTTTTCCCACAAGGATTGTTTTCTCACAAGGTTTGTTTTCCCACTGTGTTGGTTTTCCGAAAAGGTTCGCTTTCCCGCAAGGTTGGTTTTCCCACAAGGTTGGTTTTCCCGCAGGGTTTGTTTCCCCATAAGGTTTGTTTTCCCACAAGGTTTGTTTTCTCACAAGGTTTGTTTTCCCACTAGGTTGGTTTTCCCAGAAGGTTTGTTTTCCCACAAGGTTTGTTTTCCCACTGTGTTGGTTTTCCCAAAAGGTTCGCTTTCCCAAAAGGTTGGTTTTCCCACAAGGTTTGTTTTCTCACAAGGTTTGTTTTCCCACTAGGTTGTTTTTCCCACTAGGTTGGTTTTCCCAACAAGGTTTGTTTTCCCACAAGCTTTGTTTTCCCCCAAGGTTGGTTTTCCCGCAAGGTTGGTTTTCCCACAAGGTTTGTTTTCCCACTGTGTTGGTTTTCCCAAAAGGTTCGCTTTCCCGCAAGGTTGGTTTTCCCCCAAGGTTCGTTTCCCCACAAGGTTTGTTTTCTCACAAGGTTTGTTTTCCCACAAGGTTTGTTTTCCCACAAGGTTTGTTTTCCCACAAGGTTTGTTTTCCCACAAGGTTCGTTTTCCCGAAAGGTTTGTTTCTCCACAAGGTTGGTTTTCCCACAAGGTTGGTTTTCCCGCAGGGTTTGTTTTCCCACAAGGTTTGTTTTCCCGCAAGGTTTGTTTTCCCACAAGGTTAGTTTTTCCCACAAGGTTTGTTTCCCCACAAGGTTTGTTTCCCCACAAGGTTTGTTTTCCCAAAAGGATTGTTTTCCCAAAAGGTTTGTTTTCCCACAAGCTTTGTTTTCTCACAAGGTTTGTTTTCCCACTAGGTTGTTGTTGGTTTTCCCACAAGGTTGGTTTCCCCACAAGGTTTGTTTTCCCATAAGGTTTGTTTTCCCACAAGGTTTGTTTTCCCACAATGTTTGTTTTCCCACAAGGTTTGTTTTACCACAAGGTTGGTATTCCCGAAAGGTTTGTTTCCCCACAAGGTTTCTTTCCCCATAAGGTTGGTTTTCCCACAAGGTTTGTTTTCTCACAAGGTTTGTTTTCCCACAAGGTTTGTTTTCCCACAAGGTTTGTTTTCCCAAAAGGTTTGTTTTCCCACAAGCTTTGTTTTCCCCCAAGGTTGGTTTTCCCGCAAGGTTTGTTTTCCCACAAGGTTTGTTTTCCCACTAGGTTTGTTTCCCCACAAGGTTTGTTTTCTCACAAGGTTTGTTTTCCCACTAGGTTTGTTTCCCCCACAAGGTTGGTTTTCCCGAAAGGTTTGTTTCCCCACAAGGTTTGTTTTCCCACTAGGTTTGTTTTCCCATAAGGTTGGTTTTCCCACAAGGTTTGTTTTCCCACAAGGTTGGTTTTCCCGCAGGGTTTGTTTTCCCACAAGGTTAGTTTTCCCGCAAGGTTTGTTTTCCCACAAGGTTAGTTTTCCCACAAGGATTGTTTTCTCACAAGGTTTGTTTTCCCACTAGGTTTGTTTCCCCACAAGGTTTGTTTTCCCACAAGGTTTGTTTTCCCCCAAGGTTGGTTTTCCCGCAAGGTTGGTTTTCCCACAAGGTTTGTTTTCCCACTGTGTTGGTTTTCCCAAAACGTTCGCTTTCCCACAAGGTTGGTTTTCCCACAAGGTTGGTTTTCCCGCAGTGTTGCTTTCCCCATAAGGTTTTGTTTTCCCACAAGGTTTGTTTTCCCACAAGGTTTGTTTTCCCAAAAGGTTTGTTTTCCCACAAGCTTTATTTTCCCCCAGGGTTGCTTTCCCCATAAGGTTGGTTTTCCCACAAGGTTTGTTTTCTCACAAGGTTTGTTTTCCCACTAGGTTGTTTTTCCCACTAGGTTGGTTTTTCCCACAAGGTTTGTTTTCCCACAAGTTTTGTTTCCCTCAAGGTTGGTTTTCCCGCAAGGTTTGTTTTCCCACAAGGTTTGTTTTCCCACAAGGTTTGTTTTCCCATAAGGTTTGTTTTCCCACAAGGTTTATTTTCCCACAAGGTTTGTTTTCCCACAAGGTTTGTTTTCCCACAAGGTTGGTTTTCCCGAAAGGTTTGTTTCCCCACAAGGTTTTTTCCCCACTAGGTTTGTTTTCCCATAAGGTTTGGTTTTCCCACAAGGTTTGTTTTCTCACAAGGTTTGTTTTCCCACTAGGTTTGTTTCCCCACAAGGTTTGTTTTCTCACAAGGTTGGTTTTTCCACAAGGTTTGTTTCCCCACAAGGTTTGTTTTCCCATAAGGTTTGTTTTCCCACAAGGTTTGTTTTCCCACAAGGTTTGTTTTACCACAAGGTTGGTTTTACCGAAAGGTTTGTTTCCCCACAAGGTTTCTTTCCCCCATAAGGTTGGTTTTCCCACAAGGTTTGTTTTCCCACAAGGTTTGTTTTCCCCACAAGGTTTTGTTTTCCCACAAGGTTGGTTTTCCCGCAAGGTTGGTTTTCCCACATTGTTTGTTTTCCCACTGTGTTGGTTTTCCCAAAAGGTTCGCTTTCCCACAAGGTTGGTTTTCCCGCAGGGTTGCTTTCCCCATAAGGTTTGTTTTCCCACAAGGTTTGTTTTCCCATAAGGTTTGTTTTCCCACAAGGTTTGTTTTCCCACAATGTTTGTTTTCCCACAAGGTTTGTTTTACCACAAGGTTGGTATTCCCGAAAGGTTTGTTTCCCCACAAGGTTTCTTTCCCCATAAGGTTGGTTTTCCCACAAGGTTTTGTTTTCTCACAAGGTTTGTTTTCCCACAAGGTTTGTTTTCCCACAAGGTTTGTTTTCCCAAAAGGTTTGTTTTCCCACAAGCTTTGTTTTCCCCCAAGGTTGGTTTTCCCGCAAGGTTTGTTTTCCCACAAGGTTTGTTTTCCCACTAGGTTTGTTTCCCCACAAGGTTTGTTTTCTCACAAGGTTTGTTTTCCCACTAGGTTTGTTTCCCCCACAAGGTTGGTTTTCCCGAAAGGTTTGTTTCCCCACAAGGTTTGTTTTCCCACTAGGTTTGTTTTCCCATAAGGTTGGTTTTCCCACAAGGTTTGTTTTCCCACAAGGTTGGTTTTCCCGCAGGGTTTGTTTTCCCACAAGGTTAGTTTTCCCGCAAGGTTTGTTTTCCCACAAGGTTAGTTTTCCCACAAGGATTGTTTTCTCACAAGGTTTGTTTTCCCACTAGGTTTGTTTCCCCACAAGGTTTGTTTTCCCACAAGGTTTGTTTTCCCCCAAGGTTGGTTTTCCCGCAAGGTTGGTTTTCCCACAAGGTTTGTTTTCCCACTGTGTTGGTTTTCCCAAAACGTTCGCTTTCCCACAAGGTTGGTTTTCCCACAAGGTTGGTTTTCCCGCAGTGTTGCTTTCCCCATAAGGTTTGTTTTCCCACAAGGTTTGTTTTCCCACAAGGTTTGTTTTCCCAAAAGGTTTGTTTTCCCACAAGCTTTATTTTCCCCCAGGGTTGCTTTCCCCATAAGGTTGGTTTTCCCACAAGGTTTGTTTTCTCACAAGGTTTGTTTTCCCACTAGGTTGTTTTTCCCACTAGGTTGGTTTTCCCACAAGGTTTGTTTTCCCACAAGTTTTGTTTCCCTCAAGGGTTGGTTTTCCCGCAAGGTTTGTTTTCCCACAAGGTTTGTTTTCCCACAAGGTTTGTTTTCCCATAAGGTTTGTTTTCCCACAAGGTTTATTTTCCCACAAGGTTTGTTTTCCCACAAGGTTTGTTTTCCCACAAGGTTGGTTTTCCCGAAAGGTTTGTTTCCCCACAAGGTTTTTTCCCCACTAGGTTTGTTTTCCCATAAGGTTGGTTTTCCCACAAGGTTTGTTTTCTCACAAGGTTTGTTTTCCCACTAGGTTTGTTTCCCCACAAGGTTTGTTTTCTCACAAGGTTGGTTTTTCCACAAGGTTTGTTTCCCCACAAGGTTTGTTTTCCCATAAGGTTTGTTTTCCCACAAGGTTTGTTTTCCCACAAGGTTTGTTTTACCACAAGGTTGGTTTTACCGAAAGGTTTGTTTCCCCACAAGGTTTCTTTCCCCATAAGGTTGGTTTTCCCACAAGGTTTGTTTTCCCACAAGGTTTGTTTTCCCACAAGGTTTGTTTTCCCACAAGGTTGGTTTTTCCCGCAAGGTTGGTTTTCCCACATTGTTTGTTTTCCCACTGTGTTGGTTTTCCCAAAAGGTTCGCTTTCCCACAAGGTTGGTTTTCCCGCAGGGTTGCTTTCCCCATAAGGTTTGTTTTCCCACAAGGTTTGTTTTCCCACAAGGTTGGTTTTCCCGCAAGGTCGGTTTTCCCACAAGGTTTGTTTTCCCACTGTGTTGGTTTTCCCAAAAGGTTCGCTTTCCCACAAGGTTGGTTTTCCCGCAGGGTTGCTTTCCCCATAAGGTTTGTTTTCCCACAAGGTTTGTTTTCCCACAAGGTTTGTTTTCCCACAAGGTTGGTTTTCCCGAAAGATTTGTTTCCCCACAAGGATTGTTTTCCCACTAGGTTTGTTTCCCCACAAGGTTTGTTTTCCCACAAGGTTTGTTTTCCCCCAAGGTTGGTTTTCCCGCAAAGTTGGTTTTCCCACAAGGTTTGTTTTCCGACTGTGTTGGTTTTCCCAAAAGGTTCGCTTTCCCACAAGGTTGGTTTTCCCACAAGGTTGGTTTTCCCGCAGGGTTGCTTTCCCCATAAGGTTGGTTTTCCCACATGGTTTGTTTTCTCACAAGGTTTTGTTTTCCCACTAGGTTGTTGTTGGTTTTCCCACAAGGTTTGTTTCCCCACAAGGTTTGTTTTCCCATAACGTTTGTTTTCCCACAAGGTTTGTTTTCCCACAAGGTTTGTTTTACCACAAGGTTGGTTTTCCCGAAAGGTTTGTTTCCCCACAAGGTTTCTTTCCCCAAAAGGTTGGTTTTCCCACCAGTTTTGTTTTCTCACAAGGTTTGTTTTCCCACAAGGATTGTTTTCCCACAAGGTTTGTTTTCCCAAAAGGTTTGTTTTCCCACAAGCTTTGTTTTCCCCCAAGGTTGGTTTTCCCGCAAGGTTGGTTTTCCCACAAGGTTTGTTTTCCCACTGTGTTGGTTTTCCCAAAAGGTTCGCTTTCCCGCAAGGTTGGTTTTCCCACAAGGTTTGTTTTCCCACTGTGTTGGTTTTCCCAAAAGGTTCTCTTTCCCCACAAGGTTGGTTTACCCACAAGGTTGGTTTTCCCGCAGGGGTTGATTTCCCCATCAGGTTTGTTTTCCCACAAGGTTTGTTTTCTCACAAGGTTTGTTTTCCCACTAGGTTGTTTTTTCCCACTAGGTTGGTTTTCCCACAAGGTTTGTTTTCCCACAAGCTTTGTTTTCCCCCAAGGTTGGTTTTCCCGCAAGGTTGGTTTTCCCCCAAGGTTGGTTTTCCCACAAGGTTGGTTTTCCCGCAGGGTTGCTTTCCCCATAAGATTGGTTTTCCCACAAGGTTTGTTTTCCCACAATCTTTGTTTTCCCCCAAGGTTGGTTTTCCCGCAAGGTTGGTTTTCCCACAAGGTTTGTTTTCCCACTGTGTTGGTTTTCCCAAAAGGTTCGCTTTCCCGCTAGGTTGGTTTTCCCACAAGGTTTGTTTCCCCACAAGGTTTGTTTTCCCATAAGGTTTGTTTTCCCACAAGGTTTGTTTTCCCACAAGGTTTGTTTTCCCACAAGGTTTGTTTTCCCACAAGGTTGGTTTTCCCGAAAGGTTTGTTTCCCCACAAGTTTTGTTTTCCCACTAGGTTTGTTTTCCCATAAGGTTCGTTTTCCCACAAGGTTCGTTTTCCCACAAGGTTTGTTTTCTCACAAGTTTTGTTTTCCCACTAGTTTTGTTTCCCCACAAGGTTTGTTTTCTCACAAGATTTGTTTTCCCACAAGGTTTGTTTTCCCACAAGGTTTGTTTTCCCACAAGGTTGGTTTTCCCGAAAGGTTTGTCTCCCCACAAGGTTGGTTTTCCCACAAGGTTGGTTTTCCCGCAGGGTTTGTTTTCCCACAAGGTTAGTTTTCCCGCAAGGTTTGTTTCCCCACAAGGTTTGTTTTCCCACTAGGATTGTTTTCTCACAAGGTTTATTTTCCCACTAGGTTTGTTTCCCCACAAGGTTTGTTTTCCCACAAGGTTTGTTTTCCCCCAAGGTTGGTTTTCCCGCAAGGTTGGTTTTCCCACAAGGTTTGTTTTCCCACTGTGTTGGTTTTCCCAAAAGGTTCGCTTTCCCACAAGGTTGGTTTTCCCACAAGGTTGGTTTTCCCGCAGGGTTGCTTTCCCCATAAGGTTGGTTTTCCCACAAGGTTTGTTTTCTCACAAGGTTTGTTTTCCCACTAGGTTGTCACAAGGTTTGTTTTCCCACTGTGTTGGTTTTCGCAAAAGGTTCGCTTTCCCGCAAGGTTGGTTTTCCCACAAGGTTGGTTTTCCCACAAGGTTTGTTTCCCCACAAGGTTTGTTTTCCCATAAGGTTTGTTTTCCCACAAGGTTTGTTTTCCCACAAGGTTTGTTTTCCCACAAGGTTGATTTTCCCGAAAGGTTTGTTTCCCCACAAGGTTTGTTTTCCCACTAGGTTTGTTTTCCCATGAGGTTGATTTTCCCACAAGGTTTGTTTTCTCACAAGGTTTGTTTTCCCACTAGGTTTGTTTCCCCACAAGGTTTGTTTTCTCACAAGGTTTGTTTTCCCACAAGGTTTGTTTTCCCACAAGGTTTGTTTTCCAACAAGGTTTGTTTTCCCACAAGGTTGGTTTTCCCGAAAGGTTTGTTTCCCCACAAGGTTGGTTTTCCCACAAGGTTGGTTTTCCCGCAGGGTTTGTTTTCCCACAAGGTTAGTTTTCCCGCAAGGTTTGTTTTCCCACAAGGTTAGTTTTCCCACAAGGTTTGTTTCCCCACAAGGTTTGTTTCCCCACAAGGTTTGTTTTCCCACAAGGATTGTTTTCTCACAAGGTTTGTTTTCCCACTATGTTGGTTTTCCCAAAAGGTTCGCTTTCCCGCAAGGTTGGTTTTCCCACAAGGTTGGTTTTCCCGCAGGGTTTGTTTCCCCATAAGGTTGGTTTTCCCACAAGGTTTGTTTTCTCACAAGGTTGTTTTCCCACTAGGTTGGTTTTCCCACAAGGTTTGTTTTCTCACAAGGTTTGTTTTCCCACTGTTTTGGTTTTCCCATGAGGTTGTCTTTCCCACAAGGTTTGTCTTCCCTCAAGGTTTGTTTTCCCTCAAGATTTGTTTTTCCTCTAGGTTGGTTTTCCCACAAGGTTGGTTTTCCCACAACGTTAGTTTTCTCACAAGGTTGGTTTTCCCACAAGGTTTGTTTCCCCATAAGGTTTGTTTTCCCACAAGGTTTGTTTTCCCACAAGGTTTGTTTTCCCACAAGGTTTGTCTTCCCACTAGGTTTGTTTCCCCACAAGGTTTGTTTTCTCACAAGGTTTGTTTTCCCACTAGGTTGGTTTCCCCCACAAGGTTGGTTTTCCCGAAAGGTTTGTTTCCCCACAAGGTTTGTTTTCCCACTAGGTTTGTTTTCCCATAAGGTTGGTTTTCCCACAAGGTTTGTTTTCCCACAAGGTTGGTTTTCCCGCAGGGTTTGTTTTCCCACAAGGTTAGTTTTCCCGCAAGGTTTGTTTTCCCACAAGGTTAGTTTTCCCACAAGGATTGTTTTCTCACAAGGTTTGTTTTCCCACTAGGTTTGTTTCCCCACAAGGTTTGTTTTCCCACAAGGTTTGTTTTCCCCCAAGGTTGGTTTTCCCGCAAGGTTGGTTTTCCCACAAGGTTTGTTTTCCCACTGTGTTGGTTTTTCCCAAAACGTTCGCTTTCCCACAAGGTTGGTTTTCCCACAAGGTTGGTTTTCTCGCAGTGTTGCTTTCCCCATAAGGTTGGTTTTCCCACAAGGTTTGTTTTCTCACAAGGTTTGTTTTCCCACTAGGTTTGTATTCCCACAAGGTTTGTTTTCCCACAAGCTTTGTTTTCCCCCAAGGTTAGTTTTCCCGCAAGGTTGGTTTTCCCAAAAGGTTCGCTTTCCCGCAAGGTTGGTTTTCCCACAAGGTTTGTTTCCCCACAAGGTTTGTTTTCCCATAAGGTTTGTTTTCCCACAAGGTTTGTTTTCCCATAAGGTTTGTTTTCCCACAAGGTTTGTTTTCCCACAAGGTTGGTTTTCCCGAAAGGTTTGTTTCCCCACAAGGTTGGTTTTCCCACAAGGTTGGTTTTCCCGCAGGGTTTGTTTTCCCACAAGGTTAGTTTTCCCACAAGGTTTGTTTCCCCACAAGGTATGTTTCCCCACAAGGTTTGTTTTCCCACAAGGATTGTTTTCTCACAAGGTTTGTTTTCCCACTGTGTTGGTTTTCCCAAAAGGTTCGCTTTCCCGCAAGGTTGGTTTTCCCACGAGGTTGGTTTTCCCGCAGGGTTTGTTTCCCCATAAGGTTGGTTTTCCCACCAGGTTTGTTTTCTCACAAGGTTTGTTTTCCCACAAGGTTTGTTTTCCCACAAGGTTTATTTTCCCACAAGGTTGGTTTTCTCGCAGGGTTTGTTTCCCCACAAGGTTAGTTTTCCCGAAAGGTTTGTTTCCCCACAAGGTTGGTTTTCCCACAAGGTTGGTTTTCCCGTAGGGTTTGCTTTCCCACAAGGTTAGTTTTCCCACAAGGTTTGTTTCCCCACAAGGTTTGTTTCCCCACAAGGTTTGTTTTCCCACAAGGATTGTTTTCTCACAAGGTTTGTTTTCCCACTGTGTTGGTTTTCCCAAAAGGTTCGCTTTCCCGCAAGGTTGGTTTTCCCACAAGGTTGGTTTTCCCGCAGGGTTTGTTTCCCCATAAGGTTGGTTTTCCCACAAGGTTTGTTTTCTCACAAGGTTGTTTTCCCACTAGGTTGGTTTTCCCACAAGGTTTGTTTTCTCACAAGGTTTGTTTTCCCACTGTTTTGGTTTTCCCATGAGGTTGTCTTTCCCACAAGGTTTGTCTTCCCACAAGGTTTGTTTTCCCACAAGGTTTATTTTCCCACAAGGTTGGTTTTCTCGCAGGGTTTGTTTCCCCACAAGGTTAGTTTTCCCGAAAGGTTTGTTTCCCCACAAGGTTGGTTTTCCCACAAGGTTGGTTTTCCCGTAGGGTTTGTTTTCCCACAAGGTTAGTTTTCCCACAAGGTTTGTTTTCTCACAAGGTTAGTTTTCCCGAAAGGTTTGTTTCCCCACAAGGTTGGTTTTCCCACGAGGTTGGTTTTCCCGCAGGGTTTGTTTCCCCATAAGGTTGGTTTTCCCACCAGGTTTATTTTCTCACAAGGTTTGTTTTCCCACAAGGTTTGTTTTCCCACAAGGTTTATTTTCCCACAAGGTTGGTTTTCTCGCAGGGTTTGTTTCCCCACAAGGTTAGTTTTCCCGAAAGGTTTGTTTCCCCACAAGGTTGGTTTTCCCACAAGGTTGGTTTTCCCGTAGGGTTTGTTTTCCCACAAGGTTAGTTTTCCCACAAGGTTTGTTTCCCCACAAGGTTTGTTTCCCCACAAGGTTTGTTTTCCCACAATGTTTGTTTTCCCACAAGGTTTGTTTTACCACAAGGTTGGTATTCCCGAAAGGTTTGTTTCCCCACAAGGTTTCTTTCCCCATAAGGTTGGTTTTCCCACAAGGTTTGTTTTCTCACAAGGTTTGTTTTCCCACAAGGTTTGTTTTCCCACAAGGTTTGTTTTCCCAAAAGGTTTGTTTTCCCACAAGCTTTGTTTTCCCCCAAGGTTGGTTTTCCCGCAAGGTTTGTTTTTCCACAAGGTTTGTTTTCCCACTAGGTTTGTTTCCCCACAAGGTTTGTTTTCTCACAAGGTTTGTTTTCCCACTAGGTTTGTTTCCCCCACAAGGTTGGTTTTCCCGAAAGGTTTGTTTCCCCACAAGGTTTGTTTTCCCACTAGGTTTGTTTTCCCATAAGGTTGGTTTTCCCACAAGGTTTGTTTTCCCACAAGGTTGGTTTTCCCGCAGGGTTTGTTTTCCCACAAGGTTAGTTTTCCCGCAAGGTTTGTTTTCCCACAAGGTTAGTTTTCCCACAAGGATTGTTTTCTCACAAGGTTTGTTTTCCCACTAGGTTTGTTTCCCCACAAGGTTTGTTTTCCCACAAGGTTTGTTTTCCCCCAAGGTTGGTTTTCCCGCAAGGTTGGTTTTCCCACAAGGTTTGTTTTCCCACTGTGTTGGTTTTCCCAAAACGTTCGCTTTCCCACAAGGTTGGTTTTCCCACAAGGTTGGTTTTCCCGCAGTGTTGCTTTCCCCATAAGGTTTGTTTTCCCACAAGGTTTGTTTTCCCACAAGGTTTGTTTTCCCAAAAGGTTTGTTTTCCCACAAGCTTTATTTTCCCCCAAGGTTGGTTTTCCCGCAAGGTTGGTTTTCCCACAAGGTTTGTTTTCCCACTGTGTTGGTTTTCCCAAAAGGTTCGCTTTCCCACAAGGTTGGTTTTCCCACAAGGTTGGTTTTCCCGCAGGGTTGCTTTCCCCATAAGGTTGGTTTTCCCACAAGGTTTGTTTTCTCACAAGTTTTGTTTTCCCACTAGGTTGTTTTTCCCACTAGGTTGGTTTTCCCACAAGGTTTGTTTTCCCACAAGTTTTGTTTCCCCCAAGGTTGGTTTTCCCGCAAGGTTTGTTTTCCCACAAGGTTTGTTTTCCCACAAGGTTTGTTTTCCCATAAGGTTTGTTTTCCCACAAGGTTTATTTTCCCACAAGGTTTGTTTTCCCACAAGGTTTGTTTTCCCACAAGGTTGGTTTTCCCGAAAGGTTTGTTTCCCCACAAGGTTTTTTCCCCACTAGGTTTGTTTTCCCATAAGGTTGGTTTTCCCACAAGGTTTGTTTTCTCACAAGGTTTGTTTTCCCACTAGGTTTGTTTCCCCACAAGGTTTGTTTTCTCACAAGGTTGGTTTTCCCACAAGGTTTGTTTCCCCACAAGGTTTGTTTTCCCATAAGGTTTGTTTTCCCACAAGGTTTGTTTTCCCACAAGGTTTGTTTTACCACAAGGTTGGTTTTACCGAAAGGTTTGTTTCCCCACAAGGTTTCTTTCCCCATAAGGTTGGTTTTCCCACAAGGTTTGTTTTCCCACAAGGTTTGTTTTCCCACAAGGTTTGTTTTCCCACAAGGTTGGTTTTCCCGCAAGGTTGGTTTTCCCACAAGGTTTGTTTTCCCACTGTGTTGGTTTTCCCAAAAGGTTCGCTTTCCCACAAGGTTGGTTTTCCCGCAGGGTTGCTTTCCCCATAAGGTTTGTTTTCCCACAAGGTTTGTTTTCCCACAAGGCTGGTTTTCCCGCAAGGTCGGTTTTCCCACAAGGTTTGTTTTCCCACTGTGTTGGTTTTCCCAAAAGGTTCGCTTTCCCACAAGGTTGGTTTTCCCGCAGGGTTGCTTTCCCCATAAGGTTTGTTTTCCCACAAGGTTTGTTTTCCCACAAGGTTTGTTTTCCCACAAGGTTGGTTTTCCCGAAAGATTTGTTTCCCCACAAGGATTGTTTTCCCACTAGGTTTGTTTCCCCACAAGGTTTGTTTTCCCACAAGGTTTGTTTTCCCCCAAGGTTGGTTTTCCCGCAAAGTTGGTTTTCCCACAAGGTTTGTTTTCCGACTGTGTTGGTTTTCCCAAAAGGTTCGCTTTCCCACAAGGTTGGTTTTCCCACAAGGTTGGTTTTCCCGCAGGGTTGCTTTCCCCATAAGGTTGGTTTTCCCACATGGTTTGTTTTCTCACAAGGTTTGTTTTCCCACTAGGTTGTTGTTGGTTTTCCCACAAGGTTTGTTTCCCCACAAGGTTTGTTTTCCCATAACGTTTGTTTTCCCACAAGGTTTGTTTTCCCACAAGGTTTGTTTTACCACAAGGTTGGTTTTCCCGAAAGGTTTGTTTCCCCACAAGGTTTCTTTCCCCAAAAGGTTGGTTTTCCCACCAGTTTTGTTTTCTCACAAGGTTTGTTTTCCCACAAGGATTGTTTTCCCACAAGGTTGGTTTTCCCAAAAGGTTCGCTTTCCCGCAAGGTTGGTTTTCCCACAAGGTTTGTTTCCCCACAAGGTTTGTTTTCCCATAAGGTTTGTTTTCCCACAAGGTTTGTTTTCCCATAAGGTTTGTTTTCCCACAAGGTTTGTTTTCCCACAAGGTTGGTTTTCCCGAAAGGTTTGTTTCCCCACAAGGTTGGTTTTCCCACAAGGTTGGTTTTCCCGCAGGGTTTGTTTTCCCACAAGGTTAGTTTTCCCACAAGGTTTGTTTCCCCACAAGGTATGTTTCCCCACAAGGTTTGTTTTCCCACAAGGATTGTTTTCTCACAAGGTTTGTTTTCCCACTGTGTTGGTTTTCCCAAAAGGTTCGCTTTCCCGCAAGGTTGGTTTTCCCACGAGGTTGGTTTTCCCGCAGGGTTTGTTTCCCCATAAGGTTGGTTTTCCCACCAGGTTTGTTTTCTCACAAGGTTTGTTTTCCCACAAGGTTTGTTTTCCCACAAGGTTTATTTTCCCACAAGGTTGGTTTTCTCGCAGGGTTTGTTTCCCCACAAGGTTAGTTTTCCCGAAAGGTTTGTTTCCCCACAAGGTTGGTTTTCCCACAAGGTTGGTTTTCCCGTAGGGTTTGCTTTCCCACAAGGTTAGTTTTCCCACAAGGTTTGTTTCCCCACAAGGTTTGTTTCCCCACAAGGTTTGTTTTCCCACAAGGATTGTTTTCTCACAAGGTTTGTTTTCCCACTGTGTTGGTTTTCCCAAAAGGTTCGCTTTCCCGCAAGGTTGGTTTTCCCACAAGGTTGGTTTTCCCGCAGGGTTTGTTTCCCCATAAGGTTGGTTTTCCCACAAGGTTTGTTTTCTCACAAGGTTGTTTTCCCACTAGGTTGGTTTTCCCACAAGGTTTGTTTTCTCACAAGGTTTGTTTTCCCACTGTTTTGGTTTTCCCATGAGGTTGTCTTTCCCACAAGGTTTGTCTTCCCACAAGGTTTGTTTTCCCACAAGGTTTATTTTCCCACAAGGTTGGTTTTCTCGCAGGGTTTGTTTCCCCACAAGGTTAGTTTTCCCGAAAGGTTTGTTTCCCCACAAGGTTGGTTTTCCCACAAGGTTGGTTTTCCCGTAGGGTTTGTTTTCCCACAAGGTTAGTTTTCCCACAAGGTTTGTTTTCTCACAAGGTTAGTTTTCCCGAAAGGTTTGTTTCCCCACAAGGTTGGTTTTCCCACGAGGTTGGTTTTCCCGCAGGGTTTGTTTCCCCATAAGGTTGGTTTTCCCACCAGGTTTGTTTTCTCACAAGGTTTGTTTTCCCACAAGGTTTGTTTTCCCACAAGGTTTATTTTCCCACAAGGTTGGTTTTCTCGCAGGGTTTGTTTCCCCACAAGGTTAGTTTTCCCGAAAGGTTTGTTTCCCCACAAGGTTGGTTTTCCCACAAGGTTGGTTTTCCCGTAGGGTTTGTTTTCCCACAAGGTTAGTTTTCCCACAAGGTTTGTTTCCCCACAAGGTTTGTTTCCCCACAAGGTTTGTTTTCCCACAATGTTTGTTTTCCCACAAGGTTTGTTTTACCACAAGGTTGGTATTCCCGAAAGGTTTGTTTCCCCACAAGGTTTCTTTCCCCATAAGGTTGGTTTTCCCACAAGGTTTGTTTTCTCACAAGGTTTGTTTTCCCACAAGGTTTGTTTTCCCACAAGGTTTGTTTTCCCAAAAGGTTTGTTTTCCCACAAGCTTTGTTTTCCCCCAAGGTTGGTTTTCCCGCAAGGTTTGTTTTCCCACAAGGTTTGTTTTCCCACTAGGTTTGTTTCCCCACAAGGTTTGTTTTCTCACAAGGTTTGTTTTCCCACTAGGTTTGTTTCCCCCACAAGGTTGGTTTTCCCGAAAGGTTTGTTTCCCCACAAGGTTTGTTTTCCCACTAGGTTTGTTTTCCCATAAGGTTGGTTTTCCCACAAGGTTTGTTTTCCCACAAGGTTGGTTTTCCCGCAGGGTTTGTTTTCCCACAAGGTTAGTTTTCCCGCAAGGTTTGTTTTCCCACAAGGTTAGTTTTCCCACAAGGATTGTTTTCTCACAAGGTTTGTTTTCCCACTAGGTTTGTTTCCCCACAAGGTTTGTTTTCCCACAAGGTTTGTTTTCCCCCAAGGTTGGTTTTCCCGCAAGGTTGGTTTTCCCACAAGGTTTGTTTTCCCACTGTGTTGGTTTTCCCAAAACGTTCGCTTTCCCACAAGGTTGGTTTTCCCACAAGGTTGGTTTTCCCGCAGTGTTGCTTTCCCCATAAGGTTTGTTTTCCCACAAGGTTTGTTTTCCCACAAGGTTTGTTTTCCCAAAAGGTTTGTTTTCCCACAAGCTTTATTTTCCCCCAAGGTTGGTTTTCCCGCAAGGTTGGTTTTCCCACAAGGTTTGTTTTCCCACTGTGTTGGTTTTCCCAAAAGGTTCGCTTTCCCACAAGGTTGGTTTTCCCACAAGGTTGGTTTTCCCGCAGGGTTGCTTTCCCCATAAGGTTGGTTTTCCCACAAGGTTTGTTTTCTCACAAGTTTTGTTTTCCCACTAGGTTGTTTTTCCCACTAGGTTGGTTTTCCCACAAGGTTTGTTTTCCCACAAGTTTTGTTTCCCCCAAGGTTGGTTTTCCCGCAAGGTTTGTTTTCCCACAAGGTTTGTTTTCCCACAAGGTTTGTTTTCCCATAAGGTTTGTTTTCCCACAAGGTTTATTTTCCCACAAGGTTTGTTTTCCCACAAGGTTTGTTTTCCCACAAGGTTGGTTTTCCCGAAAGGTTTGTTTCCCCACAAGGTTTTTTCCCCACTAGGTTTGTTTTCCCATAAGGTTGGTTTTCCCACAAGGTTTGTTTTCTCACAAGGTTTGTTTTCCCACTAGGTTTGTTTCCCCACAAGGTTTGTTTTCTCACAAGGTTGGTTTTCCCACAAGGTTTGTTTCCCCACAAGGTTTGTTTTCCCATAAGGTTTGTTTTCCCACAAGGTTTGTTTTCCCACAAGGTTTGTTTTACCACAAGGTTGGTTTTACCGAAAGGTTTGTTTCCCCACAAGGTTTCTTTCCCCATAAGGTTGGTTTTCCCACAAGGTTTGTTTTCCCACAAGGTTTGTTTTCCCACAAGGTTTGTTTTCCCACAAGGTTGGTTTTCCCGCAAGGTTGGTTTTCCCACAAGGTTTGTTTTCCCACTGTGTTGGTTTTCCCAAAAGGTTCGCTTTCCCACAAGGTTGGTTTTCCCGCAGGGTTGCTTTCCCCATAAGGTTTGTTTTCCCACAAGGTTTGTTTTCCCACAAGGCTGGTTTTCCCGCAAGGTCGGTTTTCCCACAAGGTTTGTTTTCCCACTGTGTTGGTTTTCCCAAAAGGTTCGCTTTCCCACAAGGTTGGTTTTCCCGCAGGGTTGCTTTCCCCATAAGGTTTGTTTTCCCACAAGGTTTGTTTTCCCACAAGGTTTGTTTTCCCACAAGGTTGGTTTTCCCGAAAGATTTGTTTCCCCACAAGGATTGTTTTCCCACTAGGTTTGTTTCCCCACAAGGTTTGTTTTCCCACAAGGTTTGTTTTCCCCCAAGGTTGGTTTTCCCGCAAAGTTGGTTTTCCCACAAGGTTTGTTTTCCGACTGTGTTGGTTTTCCCAAAAGGTTCGCTTTCCCACAAGGTTGGTTTTCCCACAAGGTTGGTTTTCCCGCAGGGTTGCTTTCCCCATAAGGTTGGTTTTCCCACATGGTTTGTTTTCTCACAAGGTTTGTTTTCCCACTAGGTTGTTGTTGGTTTTCCCACAAGGTTTGTTTCCCCACAAGGTTTGTTTTCCCATAACGTTTGTTTTCCCACAAGGTTTGTTTTCCCACAAGGTTTGTTTTACCACAAGGTTGGTTTTCCCGAAAGGTTTGTTTCCCCACAAGGTTTCTTTCCCCAAAAGGTTGGTTTTCCCACCAGTTTTGTTTTCTCACAAGGTTTGTTTTCCCACAAGGATTGTTTTCCCACAAGGTTTGTTTTCCCAAAAGGTTTGTTTTCCCACAAGCTTTGTTTTCCCCCAAGGTTGGTTTTCCCGCAAGGTTGGTTTTCCCACAAGGTTTGTTTTCCCACTGTGTTGGTTTTCCCAAAAGGTTCGCTTTCCCGCAAGGTTGGTTTTCCCACAAGGTTTGTTTTCCCACTGTGTTGGTTTTCCCAAAAGGTTCTCTTTCCCACAAGGTTGGTTTACCCACAAGGTTGGTTTTCCCGCAGGGTTGATTTCCCCATAAGGTTTGTTTTCCCACAAGGTTTGTTTTCTCACAAGGTTTGTTTTCCCACTAGGTTGTTTTTCCCACTAGGTTGGTTTTCCCACAAGGTTTGTTTTCCCACAAGCTTTGTTTTCCCCCAAGGTTTGTTTTCCCGCAAGGTTGGTTTTCCCCCAAGGTTGGTTTTCCCACAAGGTTGGTTTTCCCGCAGGGTTGCTTTCCCCATAAGGTTGGTTTTCCCACAAGGTTTGTTTTCCCACAATCTTTGTTTTCCCCCAAGGTTGGTTTTCCCGCAAGGTTGGTTTTCCCACAAGGTTTGTTTTCCCACTGTGTTGGTTTTCCCAAAAGGTTCGCTTTCCCGCAAGGTTGGTTTTCCCACAAGGTTTGTTTCCCCACAAGGTTTGTTTTCCCATAAGGTTTGTTTTCCCACAAGGTTTGTTTTCCCACAAGGTTTGTTTTCCCACAAGGTTTGTTTTCCCACAAGGTTGGTTTTCCCGAAAGGTTTGTTTCCCCACAAGTTTTGTTTTCCCACTAGGTTTGTTTTCCCATAAGGTTCGTTTTCCCACAAGGTTCGTCTTCCCACAAGGTTTGTTTTCTCACAAGTTTTGTTTTCCCACTAGGTTTGTTTCCCCACAAGGTTTGTTTTCTCACAAGGTTTGTTTTCCCACAAGGTTTGTTTTCCCACAAGGTTTGTTTTCCCACAAGGTTGGTTTTCCCGAAAGGTTTGTCTCCCCACAAGGTTGGTTTTCCCACAAGGTTGGTTTTCCCGCAGGGTTTGTTTTCCCACAAGGTTAGTTTTCCCGCAAGGTTTGTTTCCCCACAAGGTTTGTTTTCCCACTAGGATTGTTTTCTCACAAGGTTTATTTTCCCACTAGGTTTGTTTCCCCACAAGGTTTGTTTTCCCACAAGGTTTGTTTTCCCCCAAGGTTGGTTTTCCCGCAAGGTTGGTTTTCCCACAAGGTTTGTTTTCCCACTGTGTTGGTTTTCCCAAAAGGTTCGCTTTCCCACAAGGTTGGTTTTCCCACAAGATTGGTTTTCCCGCAGGGTTGCTTTCCCCATAAGGTTGGTTTTCCCACAAGGTTTGTTTTCTCACAAGGTTTGTTTTCCCACTAGGTTGTCACAAGGTTTGTTTTCCCACTGTGTTGGTTTTCGCAAAAGGTTCGCTTTCCCGCAAGGTTGGTTTTCCCACAAGGTTGGTTTTCCCACAAGGTTTGTTTCCCCACAAGGTTTGTTTTCCCATAAGGTTTGTTTTCCCACAAGGTTTGTTTTCCCACAAGGTTTGTTTTCCCACAAGGTTGATTTTCCCGAAAGGTTTGTTTCCCCACAAGGTTTGTTTTCCCACTAGGTTTGTTTTCCCATAAGGTTGATTTTCCCACAAGGTTTGTTTTCTCACAAGGTTTGTTTTCCCACTAGGTTTGTTTCCCCACAAGGTTTGTTTTCTCACAAGGTTTGTTTTCCCACAAGGTTTGTTTTCCCACAAGGTTTGTTTTCCAACAAGGTTTGTTTTCCCACAAGGTTGGTTTTCCCGAAAGGTTTGTTTCCCCACAAGGTTTGTTTCCCCACAAGGTTTGTTTTCCCATAAGGTTTGTTTTCCCACAAGGTTTGTTTTCCCACAAGGTTTGTTTTCCCACAAGGTTTGTTTTCCCACAAGGTTGGTTTTCCCGAAAGGTTTGTTTCCCCACAAGTTTTGTTTTCCCACTAGGTTTGTTTTCCCATAAGGTTCGTTTTCCCACAAGGTTCGTCTTCCCACAAGGTTTGTTTTCTCACAAGTTTTGTTTTCCCACTAGGTTTGTTTCCCCACAAGGTTTGTTTTCCCACAAGGTTGGTTTTCCCGAAAGGTTTGTCTCCCCACAAGGTTGGTTTTCCCACAAGGTTGGTTTTCCCGCAGGGTTTGTTTTCCCACAAGATTAGTTTTCCCGCAAGGTTTGTTTCCCCACAAGGTTTGTTTTCCCACTAGGATTGTTTTCTCACAAGGTTTATTTTCCCACTAGGTTTGTTTCCCCACAAGGTTTGTTTTCCCACAAGGTTTGTTTTCCCCCAAGGTTGGTTTTCCCGCAAGGTTGGTTTTCCCACAAGGTTTGTTTTCCCACTGTGTTGGTTTTCCCAAAAGGTTCGCTTTCCCACAAGGTTGGTTTTCCCACAAGATTGGTTTTCCCGCAGGGTTGCTTTCCCCATAAGGTTGGTTTTCCCACAAGGTTTGTTTTCTCACAAGGTTTGTTTTCCCACTAGGTTGTCACAAGGTTTGTTTTCCCACTGTGTTGGTTTTCGCAAAAGGTTCGCTTTCCCGCAAGGTTGGTTTTCCCACAAGGTTGGTTTTCCCACAAGGTTTGTTTCCCCACAAGGTTTGTTTTCCCATAAGGTTTGTTTTCCCACAAGGTTTGTTTTCCCACAAGGTTTGTTTTCCCACAAGGTTGATTTTCCCGAAAGGTTTGTTTCCCCACAAGGTTTGTTTTCCCACTAGGTTTGTTTTCCCATAAGGTTGATTTTCCCACAAGGTTTGTTTTCTCACAAGGTTTGTTTTCCCACTAGGTTTGTTTCCCCACAAGGTTTGTTTTCTCACAAGGTTTGTTTTCCCACAAGGTTTGTTTTCCCAAAAGGTTCGCTTTCCCGCAAGGTTGGTTTTCCCACAAGGTTGGTTTTCCCGCAGGGTTTGTTTCCCCATAAGGTTGGTTTTCCCACAAGGTTTGTTTTCTCACAAGGTTGTTTTCCCACTAGGTTGGTTTTCCCACAAGGTTTGTTTTCTCACAAGGTTTGTTTTCCCACTGTTTTGGTTTTCCCATGAGGTTGTCTTTCCCACAAGGTTTGTCTTCCCACAAGGTTTGTTTTCCCTCAAGATTTGTTTTTCCTCTAGGTTGGTTTTCCCACAAGGTTGGTTTTCCCACAACGTTAGTTTTCTCACAAGGTTGGTTTTCCCACAAGGTTTGTTTCCCCATAAGGTTTGTTTTCCCACAAGGTTTGTTTTCCCACAAGGTTTGTTTTCCCACAAGGTTTGTTTTCCCACTAGGTTTGTTTCCCCACAAGGTTTGTTTTCTCACAAGGTTTGTTTTCCCACTAGGTTGGTTTCCCCCACAAGGTTGGTTTTCCCGAAAGGTTTGTTTCCCCACAAGGTTTGTTTTCCCACTAGGTTTGTTTTCCCATAAGGTTGGTTTTCCCACAAGGTTTGTTTTCCCACAAGGTTGGTTTTCCCGCAGGGTTTGTTTTCCCACAAGGTTAGTTTTCCCGCAAGGTTTGTTTTCCCACAAGGTTAGTTTTCCCACAAGGATTGTTTTCTCACAAGGTTTGTTTTCCCACTAGATTTGTTTCCCCACAAGGTTTGTTTTCCCACAAGGTTTGTTTTCCCCCAAGGTTGGTTTTCCCGCAAGGTTGGTTTTCCCACAAGGTTTGTTTTCCCACTGTGTTGGTTTTTTCCAAAACGTTCGCTTTCCCACAAGGTTGGTTTTCCCACAAGGTTGGTTTTCCCGCAGTGTTGCTTTCCCCATAAGGTTGGTTTTCCCACAAGGTTTGTTTTCTCACAAGGTTTGTTTTCCCACTAGGTTTGTATTCCCACAAGGTTTGTTTTCCTACAAGCTTTGTTTTCCCCCAAGGTTAGTTTTCCCGCAAGGTTGGTTTTCCCAAAAGGTTCGCTTTCCCGCAAGGTTGGTTTTCCCACAAGGTTTGTTTCCCCACAAGGTTTGTTTTCCCATAAGGTTTGTTTTCCCACAAGGTTTGTTTTCCCATAAGGTTTGTTTTCCCACAAGGTTTGTTTTCCCACAAGGTTGGTTTTCCCGAAAGGTTTGTTTCCCCACAAGGTTGGTTTTCCCACAAGGTTGGATTTCCCGCAAGGTTGGTTTACCCACAAGGTTTGTTTTCCCACTGTGTTGGTTTTCCCAAAAGGTTCGCTTTCCCGCAAGGTTGGTTTTCCCACAAGGTTTGTTTCCCCACAAGGTTTGTTTTCCCACAAGGTTTGTTTTCCCACAAGGTTGGTTTTCCCGAAAGGTTTGTTTCCCTACAAGGTTGGTTTTCCCACAAGGTTTGTTTTCTCACAAGGTTTGTTTTCCCACTAGGTTGTCACAAGGTTTGTTTTCCCACTGTGTTGGTTTTCGCAAAAAGTTCGCTTTCCCGCAAGGTTGGTTTTCCCACAAGGTTGGTTTTCCCACAAGGTTTGTTTCCCCACAAGGTTTGTTTTCCCATAAGGTTTGTTTTCCCACAAGGTTTGTTTTCCCACAAGGTTTGTTTTCCCACAAGGTTGATTTTCCCGAAAGGTTTGTTTCCCCACAAGGTTTGTTTTCCCACTAGGTTTGTTTTCCCATAAGGTTGATTTTCCCACAAGGTTTGTTTTCTCACAAGGTTTGTTTTTCCACTAGGTTTGTTTCCCCACAAGGTTTGTTTTCTCACAAGGTTTGTTTTCCCACAAGGTTTGTTTTCCCACAAGGTTTGTTTTCCAACAAGGTTTGTTTTCCCACTAGGTTGGTTTTCCCGAAAGGTTTGTTTCCCCACAAGGTTGGTTTTCCCACAAGGTTGGTTTTCCCGCAGGGTTTGTTTTCCCACAAGGTTAGTTTTCCCGCAAGGTTTGTTTTCCCACAAGGTTAGTTTTCCCACAAGGTTTGTTTCCCCACAAGGTTTGTTTCCCCACAAGGTTTGTTTTCCCACAAGGATTGTTTTCTCACAAGGTTTGTTTTCCCACTGTGTTGGTTTTCCCAAAAGGTTCGCTTTCCCGCAAGGTTGGTTTTCCCACAAGGTTGGTTTTCCCGCAGGGTTTGTTTCCCCATAAGGTTGGTTTTCCCACAAGGTTTGTTTTCTCACAAGGTTGTTTTCCCACTAGGTTGGTTTTCCCACAAGGTTTGTTTTCTCACAAGGTTTGTTTTCCCACTGTTTTGGTTTTCCCATGAGGTTGTCTTTCCCACAAGGTTTGTCTTCCCTCAAGGTTTGTTTTCCCTCAAGATTTGTTTTTCCTCTAGGTTGGTTTTCCCACAAGGTTGGTTTTCCCACAACGTTAGTTTTCTCACAAGGTTGGTTTTCCCACAAGGTTTGTTTCCCCATAAGGTTTGTTTTCCCACAAGGTTTGTTTTCCCACAAGGTTTGTTTTCCCACAAGGTTTGTTTTCCCACTAGGTTTGTTTCCCCACAAGGTTTGTTTTCTCACAAGGTTTGTTTTCCCACTAGGTTGGTTTCCCCCACAAGGTTGGTTTTCCCGAAAGGTTTGTTTCCCCACAAGGTTTGTTTTCCCACTAGGTTTGTTTTCCCATAAGGTTGGTTTTCCCACAAGGTTTGTTTTCCCACAAGGTTGGTTTTCCCGCAGGGTTTGTTTTCCCACAAGGTTAGTTTTCCCGCAAGGTTTGTTTTCCCACAAGGTTAGTTTTCCCACAAGGATTGTTTTCTCACAAGGTTTGTTTTCCCACTAGGTTTGTTTCCCCACAAGGTTTGTTTTCCCACAAGGTTTGTTTTCCCCCAAGGTTGGTTTTCCCGCAAGGTTGGTTTTCCCACAAGGTTTGTTTTCCCACTGTGTTGGTTTTTCCCAAAACGTTCGCTTTCCCACAAGGTTGGTTTTCCCACAAGGTTGGTTTTCCCGCAGTGTTGCTTTCCCCATAAGGTTGGTTTTCCCACAAGGTTTGTTTTCTCACAAGGTTTGTTTTCCCACTAGGTTTGTATTCCCACAAGGTTTGTTTTCCCACAAGCTTTGTTTTCCCCCAAGGTTAGTTTTCCCGCAAGGTTGGTTTTCCCAAAAGGTTCGCTTTCCCGCAAGGTTGGTTTTCCCACAAGGTGTGTTTCCCCACAAGGTTTGTTTTCCCATAAGGTTTGTTTTCCCACAAGGTTTGTTTTCCCATAAGGTTTGTTTTCCCACAAGGTTTGTTTTCCCACAAGGTTGGTTTTCCCGAAAGGTTTGTTTCCCCACAAGGTTGGTTTTCCCACAAGGTTGGATTTCCCGCAGGGTTTGTTTTCCCACAAGGTTAGTTTTCCCACAAGGTTTGTTTCCCCACAAGGTATGTTTCCCCACAAGGTTTGTTTTCCCACAAGGATTGTTATCTCACAAGGTTTGTTTTCCCACTGTGTTGGTTTTCCCAAAAGGTTCGCTTTCCCGCAAGGTTGGTTTTCCCACGAGGTTGGTTTTCCCGCAGGGTTTGTTTCCCCATAAGGTTGGTTTTCCCACCAGGTTTGTTTTCTCACAAGGTTTGTTTTCCCACAAGGTTTGTTTTCCCACAAGGTTTATTTTCCCACAAGGTTGGTTTTCCCGCAGGGTTTGTTTCCCCACAAGGTTAGTTTTCCCGAAAGGTTTGTTTCCCCACAAGGTTGGTTTTCCCACAAGGTTGGTTTTCCCGTAGGGTTTGTTTTCCCACAAGGTTAGTTTTCCCACAAGGTTTGTTTCCCCACAAGGTTTGTTTCCCCACAAGGTTTGTTTTCCCACAAGGATTGTTTTCTCACAAGGTTTGTTTTCCCACTGTGTTGGTTTTCCCAAAAGGTTCGCTTTCCCGCAAGGTTGGTTTTCCCACAAGGTTGGTTTTCCCGCAGGGTTTGTTTCCCCATAAGGTTGGTTTTCCCACAAGGTTTGTTTTCTCACAAGGTAGTTTTCCCAATAGGCTGGTTTTCCCACAAGGTTTGTTTTCTCACAAGGTTTGTTTTCCCACTGTTTTGGTTTTCCCATGAGGTTGTCTTTCCCACAAGGTTTGTCTTCCCACAAGGTTTGTTTTCCCTCAAGATTTGTTTTTCCTCTAGGTTGGTTTTCCCACAAGGTTGGTTTTCCCACAACGTTAGTTTTCTCACAAGGTTGGTTTTCCCACAAGGTTTGTTTGCCCATAATGTTTGTTTTCCCACAAGGTTTGTTTTCCCACAAGGTTTGTTTTCCCACAAGGTTTGTTTTCCCACTAGGTTTGTTTCCCCACAAGGTTTGTTTTCTCACAAGGTTTGTTTTCCCACTAGGTTGGTTTCCCCCACAAGGTTGGTTTTCCCGAAAGGTTTGTTTCCCCACAAGGTTTGTTTTCCCACTAGGTTTGTTTTCCCATAAGGTTGGTTTTCCCACAAGGTTTGTTTTCCCACAAGGTTGGTTTTCCCGCAGGGTTTGTTTTCCCACAAGGTTAGTTTTCCCGCAAGGTTTGTTTTCCCACAAGGTTAGTTTTCCCACAAGGATTGTTTTCTCACAAGGTTTGTTTTCCCACTAGGTTTGTTTCCCCACAAGGTTTGTTTTCCCACAAGGTTTGTTTTCCCCCAAGGTTGGTTTTCCCGCAAGGTTGGTTTTCCCACAAGGTTGGTTTTCCCAAAAGGTTCGCTTTCCCGCAAGGTTGATTTTCCCACAAGGTTTGTTTCCCCACAAGGTTTGTTTTCCCATAAGGTTTGTTTTCCCACAAGGTTTGTTTTCCCATAAGGTTTGTTTTCCCACAAGGTTTGTTTTCCCACAAGGTTGGTTTTCCCGAAAGGTTTGTTTCCCCACAAGGTTGGTTTTCCCACAAGGTTGGTTTTCCCGCAGGGTTTGTTTTCCCACAAGGTTAGTTTTCCCACAAGGTTTGTTTCCCCACAAGGTATGTTTCCCCACAAGGTTTGTTTTCCCACAAGGATTGTTTTCTCACAAGGTTTGTTTTCCCACTGTGTTGGTTTTCCCAAAAGGTTCGCTTTCCCGCAAGGTTGGTTTTCCCACGAGGTTGGTTTTCCCGCAGGGCTTGTTTCCCCATAAGGTTGGTTTTCCCACCAGGTTTGTTTTCTCACAAGGTTTGTTTTCCCACAAGGTTTGTTTTCCCACAAGGTTTATTTTCCCACAAGGTTGGTTTTCCCGCAGGGTTTGTTTTCCCACAAGGTTAGTTTTCCCGAAAGGTTTGTTTCCCCACAAGGTTGGTTTTCCCACAAGGTTGGTTTTCCCGTAGGGTTTGTTTTCCCACAAGGTCAGTTTTCCCGCAAGGTTTGTTTCCCCACAAGGTTAGTTTTCCCGAAAGGTTTGTTTCCCCACAAGGTTGGTTTTCCCACAAGGTTGGTTTTCCCGTAGGGTTTGTTTTCCCTCAAGGTTAGTTTTCCCGCAAGGTTTGTTTCCCCACAAGGTTTGTTTTCCCACAAGGATTGTTTTCTCACAAGGTTTGTTTCCCCACAAGGTTAGTTTTCCCGAAAGGTTTGTTTCCCCACAAGGTTGGTTTTCCCACAAGGTTGGTTTTCCCGTAGGGTTTGTTTTCCCACAAGGTTAGTTTTCCCACAAGGTTTGTTTCCCCACAAGGTTTGTTTCCCCACAAGGTTTGTTTTCCCACAAGGATTGTTTTCTCACAAGGTTTGTTTTCCCACTGTGTTGGTTTTCCCAAAAGGTTCGCTTTCCTGCAAGGTTGGTTTTCCCACAAGGTTGGTTTTCCCGCAGGGTTTGTTTCCCCATAAGGTTGGTTTTCCCACAAGGTTTGTTTTCTCACAAGGTTGTTTACCCACTAGGTTGGTTTTCCCACAAGGTTTGTTTTCTCACAAGGTTTGTTTTCCCACTGTTTTGGTTTTCCCATGAGGTTGTCTTTCCCACAAGGTTTGTCTTCCCACAAGGTTTGTTTTCCCTCAAGATTTGTTTTTCCTCTAGGTTGGTTTTCCCACAAGGTTGGTTTTCCCACAACGTTAGTTTTCTCACAAGGTTGGTTTTCCCACAAGGTTTGTTTCCCCATGAGGTTTGTTTTCCCACAAGGTTTGTTTTCCCACAAGGTTTGTTTTCCCACAAGGTTTGTTTTCCCACTAGGTTTGTTTCCCCACAAGGTTTGTTTTCTCACAAGGTTTGTTTTCCCACTAGGTTGGTTTCCCCCACAAGGTTGGTTTTCCCGAAAGGTTTGTTTCCCCACAAGGTTTGTTTTCCCACTAGGTTTTTTTTCCCATAAGGTTGGTTCTCCCACAAGGTTTGTTTTCCCACAAGGTTGGTTTTCCCGCAGGGTTTGTTTTCCCACAAGGTTAGTTTTCCCGCAAGGTTTGTTTTCCCACAAGGTTAGTTTTCCCACAAGGATTGTTTTCTCACAAGGTTTGTTTTCCCACTAGGTTTGTTTCCCCACAAGGTTTGTTTTCCCACAAGGTTTGTTTTCCCCCAAGGTTGGTTTTCCCGCAAGGTTGGTTTTCCCACAAGGTTTGTTTTCCCACTGTTTGGTTTTTCCCAAAACATTCGCTTTCCCACAAGGTTGGTTTTCCCACAAGGTTGGTTTTCCCGCAGTGTTGCTTTCCCCATAAGGTTGGTTTTCCCACAAGGTTTGTTTTCTCACAAGGTTTGTTTTCCCACTAGGTTTGTATTCCCACAAGGTTTGTTTTCCCACAAGCTTTGTTTTCCCCCAAGGTTAGTTTTCCCGCAAGGTTGGTTTTCCCAAAAGGTTCGCTTTCCCGCAAGGTTGGTTTTCCCACAAGGTTTGTTTCCCCACAAGGTTTGTTTTCCCATAAGGTTTGTTTTCCCACAAGGTTTGTTTTCCCATAAGGTTTGTTTTCCCACAAGGTTTGTTTTCCCACAAGGTTGGTTTTCCCGAAAGGTTTGTTTCCCCACAAGGTTGGTTTTCCCACAAGGTTGGTTTTCCCGCAGGGTTTGTTTTCCCACAAGGTTAGTTTTCCCACAAGGTTTGTTTCCCCACAAGGTATGTTTCCCCACAAGGTTTGTTTTCCCACAAGGATTGTTTTCTCACAAGGTTTGTTTTCCCACTGTGTTGGTTTTCCCAAAAGGTTCTCTTTCCCGCAAGGTTGTTTTTCCCACGAGGTTGGTTTTCCCGCAGGGTTTGTTTCCCCATAAGGTTGGTTTTCCCACCAGGTTTGTTTTCTCACAAGGTTTGTTTTCCCACAAGGTTTGTTTTCCCACAAGGTTTATTTTCCCACAAGGTTGGTTTTCCCGCAGGGTTTGTTTTCCCACAAGGTTAGTTTTCCCGAAAGGTTTGTTTCCCCACAAGGTTGGTTTTCCCACAAGGTTGGTTTTCCCGTAGGGTTTGTTTTCCCACAAGGTCAGTTTTCCCGCAAGGTTTGTTTCCCCACAAGGTTAGTTTTCACGAAAGGTTTGTTTCCCCACAAGGTTGGTTTTCCCACAAGGTTGGTTTTCCCGTAGGGTTTGTTTTCCCACAAGGTTAGTTTTCCCGCAAGGTTTGTTTCCCCACAAGGTTTGTTTTCCCACAAGGATTGTTTTCTCACAAGGTTTGTTTTCCCACTAGGTTTGTTTCCCCACAAGGTTTGTTTTCCCACAAGGTTTGTTTTCCCCCAAGGTTGGTTTTTCCGCAAGGTTGGTTTTCCCACAAGGTTTGTTTTCCCACTGTGTTGGTTTTCCCGAAAGGTTTGCTTTCCCACAAGGTTGGTTTTCCCACAAGGTTGGTTTTCCCGCAGGGTTGCTTTCCCCATAAGGTTGGTTTTCCCACAAGGTTTGTTTTCTCACAAGGTTTGTTTTCCCACTAGGTTGTTTTTCCCACTAGGTTGGTTTTCCCACAAGGTTTGTTTCCCCACAAGGTTAGTTTTCCCGAAAGGTTTGTTTCCCCACAAGGTTGGTTTTCCCACAAGGTTGGTTTTCCCGTAGGGTTTGTTTTCCCACAAGGTTAGTTTTCCCGCAAGGTTTGTTTCCCCACAAGGTTTGTTTTCCCACAAGGATTGTTTTCTCACAAGGTTTGTTTTCCCACTAGGTTTGTTTCCCCACAAGGTTTGTTTTCCCACAAGGTTTGTTTTCCCCCAAGGTTGGTTTTTCCGCAAGGTTGGTTTTCCCACAAGGTTTGTTTTCCCACTGTGTTGGTTTTCCCAAAAGGTTCGCTTTCCCACAAGGTTGGTTTTCCCACAAGGTTGGTTTTCCCCGCAGGGTTGCTTTCCCCATAAGGTTGGTTTTCCCACAAGGTTTGTTTTCTCACAAGGTTTGTTTTCCCACTAGGTTGTTTTTCCCACTAGGTTGGTTTTCCCACAAGGTTTGTTTTCCCACAAGCTTTGTTTTCCCCCAGGGTTTCTTTCCCCACAAGGTTTGTTTTCTCACAAGGTTTGTTTTCCCACAAGGTTTGTTTTCCCACAAGGTTTGTTTTCCCACAAGGTTTGTTTTCCCACAAGGTTGGTTTTCCCAAAAGGTTTGTTTCCCGACAAGGTTGGTTTTCCCACAAGGTTGGTTTTCCCGCAGGGTTTGTTTTCCCACAAGGTTAGTTTTCCCGCAAGGTTTGTTTTCCCACAAGGTTAGTTTTCCCACAAGGTTTGTTTCCCCACAAGGTTTGTTTCCCCACAAGGTTTGTTTTCCCACAAGGATTGTTTTCTCACAAGGTTTGTTTTCCCACTGTGTTGGTTTTCCCTAAAGGTTTGCTTTCCCGCAAGGTTGGTTTTCCCACAAGGTTGGTTTTAACGCAGGGTTTGTTTCCCCATAGGGTTGGTTTTCCCACAAGGTTTGTTTTCTCACAAGGTTTGTTTTCCCACTAGGTTGGTTTTCCCACAAGGTTTGTTTTCCCACAAGGTTGGTTTTCCCGAAAGGTTTGTTTCCCCACAAGGTTTGTTTTCCCACTAGGTTTGTTTTCCCATAAGGTTGGTTGCTTTCCCCATAAGGTTGGTTTTCCCACAAGGTTTGTTTTCTCACAAGGTTTGTTTTCCCACTTGGTTGTTTTTCCCACTAGGTTGGTTTTCCCACAAGGTTTGTTTTCCCACAAGCTTTGTTTTCCCCCAAGGTTGGTTTTCCCGCAAGGTTGGTTTTCCCACAAGATTTGTTTTCCCACTGTATTGGTTTTCCCAAAAGGTTCGCTTTCCCGCAACAAACCACAAGCTTTGTTTTCCCCCAAGGTTGGATTTCCCGCAAGGTTGGTTTACCCACAAGGTTTGTTTTCCCACTGTGTTGGTTTTCCCAAAAGGTTCGCTTTCCCGCAAGTTTGGTTTTCCCACAAGGTTTGTTTCCCCACAAGGTTTGTTTTCCCACAAGGTTTGTTTTCCCACAAGGTTGGTTTTCCCGAAAGGTTTGTTTCCCCACAAGGTTGGTTTTCCCACAAGGTTGGTTTTCCCGCAGGGTTTGTTTTCCCACAAGGTTAGTTTTCCCGCAAGGTTTGTTTCCCCACAAGGTTTGTTTTCCCACAAGGTTTGTTTTCCCACTGTGTTGGTTTTCCCAAAAGGTTCGCTTTCCCACAAGGTTGGTTTTCCCCCAAGGTTGGTTTTCCCACAAGGTTGGTTTTCCCGCAGGGTTGCTTTCCCCATAAGGTTGGTTTTCCCACAAGGTTTGTTTTCTCACAAGGTTTGTTTTCCCACTAGGTTGTTTTTCCCACTAGGTTGGTTTTCCCACAAGGTTTGTTTTCCCACAAGCTTTGTTTTCCCCCAAGGTTGGTTTTCCCGCAAGGTTGGTTTTCCCACAAGATTTGTTTTCCCACTGTATTGGTTTTCCCAAAAGGTTCGCTTTCCCGCAAGGTTGGTTTTCCCACAAGGTTTGTTTCCCCACAAGGTTTGTTTTCTCACAAGGTTTGTTTTCCCACAAGGTTTGTTTTCCCACAAGGTTTCTTTTCCCACAAGGTTTGTTTTCCCACAAGGTTGGTTTTCCCGAAAGGTTTGTTTCTCCACAAGGTTGGTTTTCCCACAAGGTTGGTTTTCCCGCAGGGTTTGTTTTCCCAAAAGGTTAGTTTTCCCGCAAGGTTTGTTTTCCCACAAGGTTAGTTTTCCCACAAGGTTTGTTTCCCCACAAGGTTTGTTTCCCCACAAGGATTGTTTTCTCACAAGGTTTGTTTTCCCACTGTGTTGGTTTTCCCAAAAGGTTCGCTTTCCCGCAAGGTTCGCTTTCCCGCAAGGTTGGTTTTCCCACAAGGTTTGTTTTCTCACAAGGTTTGTTTTCCCACTAGGTTTGTTTCCCCAAAAGGTTTGTTTTCTCACAAGGTTTGTTTTCCCACAAGGTTTGTTTTCCCACAAGGTTTGTTTTCCCACAAGGTTTGTTTTCCCACAAGGTTGGTTTTCCAGAAAGGTTTGTTTCCCCACAAGGTTGGTTTTCCCACAAGGTTGGTTTTCCCGAAGGGTTTGTTTTCCCACAAGGTTAGTTTTCCCGCAAGGTTTGTTTTCCCACAAGGTTAGTTTTCCCACAAGGTTTGTTTCCCCACAAGGTTTGTTTCCCCACAAGGTTTGTTTTCCCACAAGGTTTGTTTTCCCCCAAGGTTGGTTTTCCCGCAAGGTTGGTTGTCCTACAAGGTTTGTTTTCCCACTGTGTTGGTATTCCCAAAAGGTTCGCTTTCCCACAAGGTTGGTTTTCCCACAAGGTTGGTTTTCCCGCAGGGTTGCTTTCCCCATAAGGTTGGTTTTCCCACAAGGTTTGTTTTCTCACAAGGTTTGTTTTCCCGCTAGGTTGTTTTTCCCACTAGGTTGGTTTTCCCACAAGGTTTGTTTTCCCACAAGCTTTGTTTTCCCACTAGGTTGTTTTTCCCACTAGGTTGGTTTTCCCACAAGGTTTGTTTTCCCACAAGCTTTGTTTTCCCCCAAGGTTGGTTTTCCCGCAAGGTTGGTTGTCCTACAAGGTTTGTTTTCCCACTGTGTTGGTATTCCCAAAAGGTTCGCTTTCCCACAAGGTTTGTTTTCCCACAAGGTTTATTTTCCCACAAGGTTGGTTTTCCCGCAGGGTTTGTTTTCCCACAAGGTTAGTTTTCCCGAAAGGTTTGTTTCCCCACAAGGTTGGTTTTCCCACAAGGTTGGTTTTCCCGTAGGGTTTGTTTTCCCACAAGGTCAGTTTTCCCGCAAGGTTTGTTTCCCCACAAGGTTAGTTTTCCCGAAAGGTTTGTTTCCCCACAAGGTTGGTTTTCCCACAAGGTTGGTTTTCCCGTAGGGTTTGTTTTCCCTCAAGGTTAGTTTTCCCGCAAGGTTTGTTTCCCCACAAGGTTTGTTTTCCCACAAGGATTGTTTTCTCACAAGGTTTGTTTCCCCACAAGGTTAGTTTTCCCGAAAGGTTTGTTTCCCCACAAGGTTGGTTTTCCCACAAGGTTGGTTTTCCCGTAGGGTTTGTTTTCCCACAAGGTTAGTTTTCCCACAAGGTTTGTTTCCCCACAAGGTTTGTTTCCCCACAAGGTTTGTTTTCCCACAAGGATTGTTTTCTCACAAGGTTTGTTTTCCCACTGTGTTGGTTTTCCCAAAAGGTTCGCTTTCCTGCAAGGTTGGTTTTCCCACAAGGTTGGTTTTCCCGCAGGGTTTGTTTCCCCATAAGGTTGGTTTTCCCACAAGGTTTGTTTTCTCACAAGGTTGTTTACCCACTAGGTTGGTTTTCCCACAAGGTTTGTTTTCTCACAAGGTTTGTTTTCCCACTGTTTTGGTTTTCCCATGAGGTTGTCTTTCCCACAAGGTTTGTCTTCCCACAAGGTTTGTTTTCCCTCAAGATTTGTTTTTCCTCTAGGTTGGTTTTCCCACAAGGTTGGTTTTCCCACAACGTTAGTTTTCTCACAAGGTTGGTTTTCCCACAAGGTTTGTTTCCCCATGAGGTTTGTTTTCCCACAAGGTTTGTTTTCCCACAAGGTTTGTTTTCCCACAAGGTTTGTTTTCCCACTAGGTTTGTTTCCCCACAAGGTTTGTTTTCTCACAAGGTTTGTTTTCCCACTAGGTTGGTTTCCCCCACAAGGTTGGTTTTCCCGAAAGGTTTGTTTCCCCACAAGGTTTGTTTTCCCACTAGGTTTTTTTTCCCATAAGGTTGGTTCTCCCACAAGGTTTGTTTTCCCACAAGGTTGGTTTTCCCGCAGGGTTTGTTTTCCCACAAGGTTAGTTTTCCCGCAAGGTTTGTTTTCCCACAAGGTTTGTTTTCCCACAAGGATTGTTTTCTCACAAGGTTTGTTTTCCCACTAGGTTTGTTTCCCCACAAGGTTTGTTTTCCCACAAGGTTTGTTTTCCCCCAAGGTTGGTTTTCCCGCAAGGTTGGTTTTCCCACAAGGTTTGTTTTCCCACTGTTTGGTTTTTCCCAAAACATTCGCTTTCCCACAAGGTTGGTTTTCCCACAAGGTTGGTTTTCCCGCAGTGTTGCTTTCCCCATAAGGTTGGTTTTCCCACAAGGTTTGTTTTCTCACAAGGTTTGTTTTCCCACTAGGTTTGTATTCCCACAAGGTTTGTTTTCCCACAAGCTTTGTTTTCCCCCAAGGTTAGTTTTCCCGCAAGGTTGGTTTTCCCAAAAGGTTCGCTTTCCCGCAAGGTTGGTTTTCCCACAAGGTTTGTTTCCCCACAAGGTTTGTTTTCCCATAAGGTTTGTTTTCCCACAAGGTTTGTTTTCCCATAAGGTTTGTTTTCCCACAAGGTTTGTTTTCCCACAAGGTTGGTTTTCCCGAAAGGTTTGTTTCCCCACAAGGTTGGTTTTCCCACAAGGTTGGTTTTCCCGCAGGGTTTGTTTTCCCACAAGGTTAGTTTTCCCACAAGGTTTGTTTCCCCACAAGGTATGTTTCCCCACAAGGTTTGTTTTCCCACAAGGATTGTTTTCTCACAAGGTTTGTTTTCCCACTGTGTTGGTTTTCCCAAAAGGTTCTCTTTCCCGCAAGGTTGTTTTTCCCACGAGGTTGGTTTTCCCGCAGGGTTTGTTTCCCCATAAGGTTGGTTTTCCCACCAGGTTTGTTTTCTCACAAGGTTTGTTTTCCCACAAGGTTTGTTTTCCCACAAGGTTTATTTTCCCACAAGGTTGGTTTTCCCGCAGGGTTTGTTTTCCCACAAGGTTAGTTTTCCCGAAAGGTTTGTTTCCCCACAAGGTTGGTTTTCCCACAAGGTTGGTTTTCCCGTAGGGTTTGTTTTCCCACAAGGTCAGTTTTCCCGCAAGGTTTGTTTCCCCACAAGGTTAGTTTTCCCGAAAGGTTTGTTTCCCCACAAGGTTGGTTTTCCCACAAGGTTGGTTTTCCCGTAGGGTTTGTTTTCCCACAAGGTTAGTTTTCCCGCAAGGTTTGTTTCCCCACAAGGTTTGTTTTCCCACAAGGATTGTTTTCTCACAAGGTTTGTTTTCCCACTAGGTTTGTTTCCCCACAAGGTTTGTTTTCCCACAAGGTTTGTTTTCCCCCAAGGTTGGTTTTTCCGCAAGGTTGGTTTTCCCACAAGGTTTGTTTTCCCACTGTGTTGGTTTTCCCGAAAGGTTTGCTTTCCCACAAGGTTGGTTTTCCCACAAGGTTGGTTTTCCCGCAGGGTTGCTTTCCCCATAAGGTTGGTTTTCCCACAAGGTTTGTTTTCTCACAAGGTTTGTTTTCCCACTAGGTTGTTTTTCCCACTAGGTTGGTTTTCCCACAAGGTTTGTTTTCCCACAAGGTTTGTTTTCCCACAAGGTTTGTTTTCCCACAAGGTTTGTTTTCCCACAAGGTTGGTTTTCCCAAAAGGTTTGTTTCCCGACAAGGTTGGTTTTCCCACAAGGTTGGTTTTCCCGCAGGGTTTGTTTTCCCACAAGGTTAGTTTTCCCGCAAGGTTTGTTTTCCCACAAGGTTAGTTTTCCCACAAGGTTTGTTTCCCCACAAGGTTTGTTTCCCCACAAGGTTTGTTTTCCCACAAGGATTGTTTTCTCACAAGGTTTGTTTTCCCACTGTGTTGGTTTTCCCTAAAGGTTTGCTTTCCCGCAAGGTTGGTTTTCCCACAAGGTTGGTTTTAACGCAGGGTTTGTTTCCCCATAGGGTTGGTTTTCCCACAAGGTTTGTTTTCTCACAAGGTTTGTTTTCCCACTAGGTTGGTTTTCCCACAAGGTTTGTTTTCCCACAAGGTTGGTTTTCCCGAAAGGTTTGTTTCCCCACAAGGTTTGTTTTCCCACTAGGTTTGTTTTCCCATAAGGTTGGTTGCTTTCCCCATAAGGTTGGTTTTCCCACAAGGTTTGTTTTCTCACAAGGTTTGTTTTCCCACTTGGTTGTTTTTCCCACTAGGTTGGTTTTCCCACAAGGTTTGTTTTCCCACAAGCTTTGTTTTCCCCCAAGGTTGGTTTTCCCGCAAGGTTGGTTTTCCCACAAGATTTGTTTTCCCACTGTATTGGTTTTCCCAAAAGGTTCGCTTTCCCGCAACAAACCACAAGCTTTGTTTTCCCCCAAGGTTGGATTTCCCGCAAGGTTGGTTTACCCACAAGGTTTGTTTTCCCACTGTGTTGGTTTTCCCAAAAGGTTCGCTTTCCCGCAAGTTTGGTTTTCCCACAAGGTTTGTTTCCCCACAAGGTTTGTTTTCCCACAAGGTTTGTTTTCCCACAAGGTTGGTTTTCCCGAAAGGTTTGTTTCCCCACAAGGTTGGTTTTCCCACAAGGTTGGTTTTCCCGCAGGGTTTGTTTTCCCACAAGGTTAGTTTTCCCGCAAGGTTTGTTTCCCCACAAGGTTTGTTTTCCCACAAGGTTTGTTTTCCCACTGTGTTGGTTTTCCCAAAAGGTTCGCTTTCCCACAAGGTTGGTTTTCCCCCAAGGTTGGTTTTCCCACAAGGTTGGTTTTCCCGCAGGGTTGCTTTCCCCATAAGGTTGGTTTTCCCACAAGGTTTGTTTTCTCACAAGGTTTGTTTTCCCACTAGGTTGTTTTTCCCACTAGGTTGGTTTTCCCACAAGGTTTGTTTTCCCACAAGCTTTGTTTTCCCCCAAGGTTGGTTTTCCCGCAAGGTTGGTTTTCCCACAAGATTTGTTTTCCCACTGTATTGGTTTTCCCAAAAGGTTCGCTTTCCCGCAAGGTTGGTTTTCCCACAAGGTTTGTTTCCCCACAAGGTTTGTTTTCTCACAAGGTTTGTTTTCCCACAAGGTTTGTTTTCCCACAAGGTTTCTTTTCCCACAAGGTTTGTTTTCCCACAAGGTTGGTTTTCCCGAAAGGTTTGTTTCTCCACAAGGTTGGTTTTCCCACAAGGTTGGTTTTCCCGCAGGGTTTGTTTTCCCAAAAGGTTAGTTTTCCCGCAAGGTTTGTTTTCCCACAAGGTTAGTTTTCCCACAAGGTTTGTTTCCCCACAAGGTTTGTTTCCCCACAAGGATTGTTTTCTCACAAGGTTTGTTTTCCCACTGTGTTGGTTTTCCCAAAAGGTTCGCTTTCCCGCAAGGTTCGCTTTCCCGCAAGGTTGGTTTTCCCGAAAGTTTTGTTTTCTCACAAGGTTTGTTTTCCCACTAGGTTTGTTTCCCCAAAAGGTTTGTTTTCTCACAAGGTTTGTTTTCCCACAAGGTTTGTTTTCCCACAAGGTTTGTTTTCCCACAAGGTTTGTTTTCCCACAAGGTTGGTTTTCCAGAAAGGTTTGTTTCCCCACAAGGTTGGTTTTCCCACAAGGTTGGTTTTCCCGAAGGGTTTGTTTTCCCACAAGGTTAGTTTTCCCGCAAGGTTTGTTTTCCCACAAGGTTAGTTTTCCCACAAGGTTTGTTTCCCCACAAGGTTTGTTTCCCCACAAGGTTTGTTTTCCCACAAGGTTTGTTTTCCCCCAAGGTTGGTTTTCCCGCAAGGTTGGTTGTCCTACAAGGTTTGTTTTCCCACTGTGTTGGTATTCCCAAAAGGTTCGCTTTCCCACAAGGTTGGTTTTCCCACAAGGTTGGTTTTCCCGCAGGGTTGCTTTCCCCATAAGGTTGGTTTTCCCACAAGGTTTGTTTTCTCACAAGGTTTGTTTTCCCGCTAGGTTGTTTTTCCCACTAGGTTGGTTTTCCCACAAGGTTTGTTTTCCCACAAGCTTTGTTTTCCCACTAGGTTGTTTTTCCCACTAGGTTGGTTTTCCCACAAGGTTTGTTTTCCCACAAGCTTTGTTTTCCCCCAAGGTTGGTTTTCCCGCAAGGTTGGTTTTCCCACAAGGTTTGTTTTCCCACTGTGTTGGTTTTCCCATAAGGTTTGTTTTCCCACAAGGTTGGTTTTCCCGAAAGGTTTGTTTCCCCACAAGGTTTGTTTTCCCACAAGGTTGGTTTTCCCGCAGGGTTTGTTTCCCCACAAGGTTGGTTTTCCCACAAGGTTGGTTTTCATGCAGGGTTTGTTTTCCCTCAAGGTTAGTTTTCCCGCAAGGTTTGTTTCCCCACAAGGTTTGTTTTCCCACAAGGATTGTTTTCTCACAAGGTTTGTTTTCCCACTAGGTTTGTTTCCCCACAAGGTTTGTTTTCCCACAAGGTTTGTTTTCCCCCAAGGTTGGTTTTCCCGCAAGGTTGGTTTTCCCACAAGCTTTGTTTTCCCACTGTGTTGGTTTTCCCAAAAGGTTCGCTTTCCCACAAGGTTGGTTTTCCCACAAGGTTGGTTTTCCCGCAGGGTTGCTTTCCCCATATGGTTGGTTTTCCCACAAGGTTTGTTTTCTCACAAGGTTTGTTTTCCCACTAGGTTTTTTTCCCACTAGGTTGGTTTTCCCACAAGGTTTGTTTTCCCACAAGCTTTGTTTTCCCCCAAGGTTGGTTTTCCCGCAATGTTGGTTTTCCCACAAGGTTTGTTTTCCCACTGTGTTGGTTTTCCCAAAAGGTTCGCTTTCCCGCAAGGTTGGTTTTCCCACAAGGTTTGTTTCCCCACAAGGTTTGTTTACCCACAAGGTTTGTTTTCCCACAAGGTTGGTTTTCCCGAAAGGTTTGTTTCCCCACAAGGTTGGTTTTCCCACAAGGTTGGTTTTCCCGCAGGGTTTGTTTTCCCACAAGGTTAGTTTTCCCGCAAGGTTTGTTTTCCAACAAGGTTAGTTTTCCCACAAGGTTGGTTTCCCCACAAGGTTTGTTTCCCCACAAGGTTTGTTTTCCCACAAGGATTGTTTTCTCACAAGGTTTGTTTTCCCACTGTGTTGGTTTTCCGAAAAGGTTCGCTTTCCCGCAATGTTGGTTTTCCCACAAGGTTGGTTTTTCCGCAGGGTTTGTTTCCCCATAAGGTTTGTTTTCCCACAAGGTTTGTTTTCTCACAAGGTTTGTTCTCCCACAAGGTTAGTTTTCCCGCAAGGTTTGTTTTCCCACAAGGTTAGTTTTCCCACAAGGTTTGTTTCCCCACAAGTTTTGTTTCCCCACAAGGTTTGTTTTCCCACAAGGATTGTTTTCTCACAAGGTTGGTTTTCCCACAAGGTTGGTTTTCCCACAGGGTTTGTTTCCCCATAAGGTTGGTTTTCCCACAAGGTTTGTTTTCTGACAAGGTTTGTTTTCCCACTAGGTTGGTTTTCCCACAAGGTTTGTTTTCCCACAAGGTTTGTTTACCCACAAGGTTTGTTTTCCCCCAAGGTTGGTTTTCCCGCAAGGTTGGTTTTCCCCTAAGGTTGGTTTTCCCACAAGGTTGGTTTTCCCGCAAGGTTAGTTTTCCCACAAGGTCTGATTTAACACAATGTTTGTTTTCCCACAAGGTTTGTTTCCCCACAAGGTTTGTTCTCCCAAAAGGTTTGTTTTCTCACAAGGTTTGTTTTCCCACTGTTTTGGTTTTCCCATAAGGTTGTCTTTCCCAGAAGGTTTGTTTTCCCACAAGGTTTGTTTTCCCTCAAGATTTGTTTTTCCTCTAGGTTGGTTTTCCCACAAGGTTGGTTTTCCCACAACGTTAGTTTTCTCACAAGGTTGGTTTTTCCCACAGGGTTTGTTTCCCCATAAGGTTTGTTTTCCCACAAGGTTTGTTTTCCCACAAGATTTGTTTTCCCACAAGGTTGGTTTTCCCGCAGGGTTTGTTTTCCCACAAGGTTAGTTTTCCCGAAAGGTTTGTTTCCCCACAAGGCTGGTTTTCCCACAAGGTTGGTTTTCATGCAGGGTTTGTTTTCCCACAAGGTTAGTTTTCCCGCAAGGTTTGTTTCCCCACAAGGTTTGTTTTCCCACAAGGATTGTTTTCTCACAGGGTTTGTTTTCCCACAAGGATTGTTTTCTCACAAGGTTTGTTTTCCCACTGTGTTGGTTTTCCCAAGAGGTTCGCTTTCCCGCAAGGTTCGCTTTCCCGCAAGGTTGGTTTTCCCACAAGGTTGGTTTTCTCACAAGGTTTGTTTTCCCACTAGGTTTGTTTCCCCACAAGGTTGGTTTTCTCACAAGGTTTGTTTTCCCACAAGGTTTGTTTTCCCACAAGGTTTGTTTTCCCACAAGGTTTGTTTTGCCACAAGGTTGGTTTTCCAGAAAGGTTTGTTTCCCCACAAGGTTGGTTTTCTCACAAGGTTTGTTTTCCCACTAGGTTTGTTTCCCCACAAGGTTTGTTTTTTCACAAGGTTTGTTTTCCCACAAGGTTTGTTTTCCCACAAGGTTTGTTTTCCCGCAAGGTTTGTTTTGCCACAAGGTTGGTTTTCCCGCAAGGTTTGTTTTCCCACAAGGTTAGTTTTCCCACAAGGTTTGTTTCCCCACAAGGTTTGTTTCCCCACAAGGTTTGTTTTCCCACAAGGATTGTTTTCTCACAAGGTTTGTTTTCCCACTGTGTTGGTTTTCCCAAAAGGTTCGCTTTCCCGCAAGGTTGGTTTTCCCACAAGGTTGGTTGTCCCGCAGGGTTTGTTTCCCCATAAGGTTGGTTTTCCCACAAGGTTTGTTTTCTCACAAGGTTTGTTTTCCCACTAGGTTGGTTTTCCCACAAGGTTTGTTTTCCCACAAGGTTTGTTTTCCCACAAGGTCTGATTTAACACAATGTTTGTTTTCCCACAAGGTTGGTTTCCCCACAAGGTTTGTTTTCCCAAAAGGTTTGTTTTCCCAAAAGGTTTGTTTTCCCACAAGGTTTGTTTCCCCACAAGGTTTGTTTTCCCACAAGGTTTGTTTTCTCACAAGGTTTGTTTTCCCACTAGGTTTGTTTCCCCACAAGGTTTGTTTTCTCACAAGGTTTGTTTTCCCACAAGGTTTGTTTTCCCACAAGGTTTGTTTTCCCAAAAGGTTTGTTTTCCCACAAGGTTGGTTTTCCAGAAAGGTTTGTTTCCCCACAAGGTTGGTTTTCCCACAAGGTTGGTTTTCCCGCAGGGTTTGTTTTCCCACAAGCTTTGTTTTCCCCCAAGGTTGGTTTTCCCGCAAGGTTGGTTTACCCACAAGGTTTTATTTTCCCACTGTGTTGGTTTTCCCAAAAGGTTCTCTTTCCCAAAAGGTTCGCTTTCCCGCAAGGTTGGTTTTCCCACAAGGTTTGTTTCCCCACAAGGTTTGTTTTCCCACAAGGTTTGTTTTCCCACAAGGTTTGTTTTCCCACAAGGTTGGTTTTCCCGAAAGGTTTGTTTCCCCACAAGGTTGGTTTTCCCACAAGGTTGGTTTTCCCGCAGGGTTTGTTTTCCCACAAGGTTAGTTTTCCCGCAAGGTTTGTTTTCCAACAAGGTTAGTTTTCCCACAAGGTTGGTTTCCCCACAAGGTTTGTTTCCCCACAAGGTTTGTTTTCCCACAAGGATTGTTTTCTCACAAGGTTTGTTTTCCCACTGTGTTGGTTTTCCGAAAAGGTTCGCTTTCCCGCAATGTTGGTTTTCCCACAAGGTTGGTTTTTCCGCAGGGTTTGTTTCCCCATAAGGTTTGTTTTCCCACAAGGTTTGTTTTCTCACAAGGTTTGTTCTCCCACAAGGTTAGTTTTCCCGCAAGGTTTGTTTTCCCACAAGGTTAGTTTTCCCACAAGGTTTGTTTCCCCACAAGTTTTGTTTCCCCACAAGGTTTGTTTTCCCACAAGGATTGTTTTCTCACAAGGTTGGTTTTCCCACAAGGTTGGTTTTCCCACAGGGTTTGTTTCCCCATAAGGTTGGTTTTCCCACAAGGTTTGTTTTCTGACAAGGTTTGTTTTCCCACTAGGTTGGTTTTCCCACAAGGTTTGTTTTCCCACAAGGTTTGTTTACCCACAAGGTTTGTTTTCCCCCAAGGTTGGTTTTCCCGCAAGGTTGGTTTTCCCCTAAGGTTGGTTTTCCCACAAGGTTGGTTTTCCCGCAAGGTTAGTTTTCCCACAAGGTCTGATTTAACACAATGTTTGTTTTCCCACAAGGTTTGTTTCCCCACAAGGTTTGTTCTCCCAAAAGGTTTGTTTTCTCACAAGGTTTGTTTTCCCACTGTTTTGGTTTTCCCATAAGGTTGTCTTTCCCAGAAGGTTTGTTTTCCCACAAGGTTTGTTTTCCCTCAAGATTTGTTTTTCCTCTAGGTTGGTTTTCCCACAAGGTTGGTTTTCCCACAAAGTTAGTTTTCTCACAAGGTTGGTTTTCCCACAGGGTTTGTTTCCCCATAAGGTTTGTTTTCCCACAAGGTTTGTTTTCCCACAAGATTTGTTTTCCCACAAGGTTGGTTTTCCCGCAGGGTTTGTTTTCCCACAAGGTTAGTTTTCCCGAAAGGTTTGTTTCCCCACAAGGCTGGTTTTCCCACAAGGTTGGTTTTCATGCAGGGTTTGTTTTCCCACAAGGTTAGTTTTCCCGCAAGGTTTGTTTCCCCACAAGGTTTGTTTTCCCACAAGGATTGTTTTCTCACAAGGTTTGTTTTCCCACAAGGATTGTTTTCTCACAAGGTTTGTTTTCCCACTGTGTTGGTTTTCCCAAGAGGTTCGCTTTCCCGCAAGGTTCGCTTTCCCGCAAGGTTGGTTTTCCCACAAGGTTGGTTTTCTCACAAGGTTTGTTTTCCCACTAGGTTTGTTTCCCCACAAGGTTGGTTTTCTCACAAGGTTTGTTTTCCCACAAGGTTTGTTTTCCCACAAGGTTTGTTTTCCCACAAGGTTTGTTTTGCCACAAGGTTGGTTTTCCAGAAAGGTTTGTTTCCCCACAAGGTTGGTTTTCTCACAAGGTTTGTTTTCCCACTAGGTTTGTTTCCCCACAAGGTTTGTTTTTTCACAAGGTTTGTTTTCCCACAAGGTTTGTTTTCCCACAAGGTTTGTTTTCCCGCAAGGTTTGTTTTGCCACAAGGTTGGTTTTCCCGCAAGGTTTGTTTTCCCACAAGGTTAGTTTTCCCACAAGGTTTGTTTCCCCACAAGGTTTGTTTCCCCACAAGGTTTGTTTTCCCACAAGGATTGTTTTCTCACAAGGTTTGTTTTCCCACTGTGTTGGTTTTCCCAAAAGGTTCGCTTTCCCGCAAGGTTGGTTTTCCCACAAGGTTGGTTGTCCCGCAGGGTTTGTTTCCCCATAAGGTTGGTTTTCCCACAAGGTTTGTTTTCTCACAAGGTTTGTTTTCCCACTAGGTTGGTTTTCCCACAAGGTTTGTTTTCCCACAAGGTTTGTTTTCCCACAAGGTCTGATTTAACACAATGTTTGTTTTCCCACAAGGTTTGTTTCCCCACAAGGTTTGTTTTCCCAAAAGGTTTGTTTTCCCACAAGGTTTGTTTCCCCACAAGGTTTGTTTTCCCACAAGGTTTGTTTTCTCACAAGGTTTGTTTTCCCACTAGGTTTGTTTCCCCACAAGGTTTGTTTTCTCACAAGGTTTGTTTTCCCACAAGGTTTGTTTTCCCACAAGGTTTGTTTTCCCACAAGGTTTGTTTTCCCACAAGGTTGGTTTTCCAGAAAGGTTTGTTTCCCCACAAGGTTGGTTTTCCCACAAGGTTGGTTTTCCCGCAGGGTTTGTTTTCCCACAAGCTTTGTTTTCCCCCAAGGTTGGTTTTCCCGCAAGGTTGGTTTACCCACAAGGTTTTATTTTCCCACTGTGTTGGTTTTCCCAAAAGGTTCTCTTTCCCAAAAGGTTCGCTTTCCCGCAAGGTTGGTTTTCCCACAAGGTTTGTTTCCCCACAAGGTTTGTTTTCCCACAAGGTTTGTTTTCCCACAAGGTTGGTTTTCCCGAAAGGTTTGTTTCCCCACAAGGTTGGTTTTCCCACAAGGCTGGTTTTCCCGCAGGGTTTGTTTTCCCACAAGGTTAGTTTTCCCGCAAGGTTTGTTTTCCCACAAGGTTAGTTTTCCCACAAGGTTTGTTTCCCCACAAGGTTTGTTTCCCCACAAGGTTTGTTTTCCCACAAGGATTGTTTTCTCACAAGGTTTGTTTTCCCACTGTGTTGGTTTTCCGAAAAGGTTCGCTTTCCCGCAAGGTTGGTTTTCCCACAAGGTTGGTTTTCCCGCAGGGTTTGTTTCCCCATAAGGTTTGTTTTCCCACAAGGTTTGTTTTCTCACAAGGTTTGTTTTCCCACTAGGTTGGTTTTCCCACAAGGTTTGTTTTCTCACAAGGTTTGTTTTCCCACAAGGTTTGTTTTCCCCCAAGGTTGGTTTTCCCGCAAGGTTGATTTTCCCAAAAGGTTGGTTTTCCCACAAGGTTGGTTTTCCCGCAAGGTTAGTTTTCCCACAATGTCTGATTTAACACAATGTTTGTTTTCCCACTAGGTTTGTTTCCCCACAAGGTTTGTTTTCCCACAAGGTTTGTTTTCCCCCAAGGTTAGTTTTCCCGCGAGGTTGGTTTTCCCACAAGGTTTGTTTTCCCACTGTGTTGGTTTTCCCAAAAGGTTCGCTTTCCCACAAGGTTGGTTTTCCCACAAGGTTGGTTTTCCCGCAGGGTTGCTTTCCCCATAAGGTTGGTTTTCCCACAAGGTTTGTTTTCTCACAAGGTTTGTTTTCCCACTAGGTTGTTTTTCCCACTAGGTTGGTTTTCCCACAAGGTTTGTTTTCCCACAAGCTTTGTTTTCCCCCAAGGTTGGTTTTCCCGCAAGGTTGGTTTTCCCACAAGGTTTGTTTTCCACTGTGTTGGTTTTCCCAAAAGGTTCGCTTTCCCGCAAGGTTGGTTTTCCCACAAGGATTGTTTCCCCACAAGGTTTGTTTTCCCACAAGGTTTGTTTTCCCACAAGGTTTGTTTTCCCACAAGGTTGGTTTTCCCGAAAGGTTTGTTTCCCCACAAGGTTTGTTTTCCCACTAGGTTTGTTTTCCCATAAGGTTGGTTTTCAAACAAGGTTTGTTTTCTCACAAGGTTTGTTTTCCCACTAGGTTTGTTTCCCCACAAGGTTTGTTTTCTCACAAGGTTTGTCTTCCCACAAGGTTTGTTTTCCCACAAGGTTTGTTTTCCCACAAGGTTTGTTTTCCCACAAGGTTGGTTTTCCCGAAAGTTTTGTTTCCCCACAAGGTTGGTTTTCCCACAAGGTTGGTTTTCCCGCAGGGTTTGTTTTCCCACAAGGTTCGTTTTCCCGCAAGGTTTGTTTTCCCACAAGGTTAGTTTTCCCACAAGGTTTGTTTTCCCACAAGGTTTGTTTCCCCACAAGTATTGTTTTCCCACTGTTTTGGTTTTCCCATAAGGTTGTCTTTCCCACAAGGTTTGTTTTCCCACAAGGTTTGTTTTCCCTCAAGATTTGTTTTTCCTCTAGGTTGATTTTCCCACAAGGTTGGTTTTCCCACAGCGTTAGTTTTCTCACAAGGTTGGTTTTCCCACAAGGTTTGTTTCCCCACAAGGTTGGTTTTCCCACAAGGTTGATTTTCCCGCAGGGTTTGTTTTCCCACTAGGTTAGTTTTCCCGCAAGGTTTGTTTCCCCACAAGGTTGGTTTTGGGAACCTTGTGGGGAAACAAACCTAGTGAGAAAACAAACCTTGTGGGAAAACAAACCTTATGGGGAAACAAACCCTGCGGGAAAACCAACCTTGTGGGAAAACAAACCTTGTGAGAAAACAAACCTTGTGGGAAAACAAACCTTATGGGGAAACAAACCTTGTGGGAAAACTAACCTTGTGGGAAAACAAACCTTGTGAGAAAACAAACCTTGTGGGAAAACAAACCTTATGGGGAAACAAACCCTGCGGGAAAACCAACCTTGTGGGAAAACCAACCTTGCGGGAAAGCGAACCTTTTCGGAAAACCAACACAGTAGGAAAACAAACCTTGTGAGAAAACAATCCTTGTGGGAAAACAAACCTTGTGGGGAAACAAACCTTATGGGGAAACAAACCCTGCGGGAAAACCAACCTTGTGGGAAAACCAACCTTGCGGGAAAGCGAACCTTTTCGGAAAACCAACACAGTGGGAAAACAAACCTTGTGAGAAAACAATCCTTGAGGGAAAACAAAACCTTGTGGGGAAAAAAACCTTGTGGGGAAAGAAACCTTGTGGGAAAACTAACCTTGTTGGAAAACAAACCTTGCGGGAAAACTAACCTTGTGGGAAAACAAACCTTGGGAGAAAACAATCCTTGTGGGAAAACAAACCTTGTGGGGAAACAAACCTTATGGGGAAACAAACCCTGCGGGAAAACCAACCTTGTGGGAAAACCAACGTTGCGGGAAAGCGAACCTTTTCGGAAAACCAACACAGTGGGAAAACAAACCTTGTGAGAAAACAATCCTTGTGGGAAAACAAACCTTGTGGGGAAACAAACCTTATGGGGAAACAAACCCTGCGGGAAAACCAACCTTGTGGGAAAACCAACCTTGCGGGAAAGCGAACCTTTTCGGAAAACCAACACAGTGGGAAAACAAACCTTGTGAGAAAACAATCCTTGTGGGAAAACAAACCTTGTGGGGAAACAAACCTTGTGGGGAAACAAACCTTGTGGGAAAACTAACCTTGTGGGAAAACAAACCTTGCGGGAAAACTAACCTTGTGGGAAAACAAACCTTGTGAGAAAACAAACCTTGTGGGAAAACAAACCTTATGGGGAAACAAACCCTGCGGGAAAACCAACCTTGTGGGAAAACCAACCTTGCGGGAAAGCGAACCTTTTCTGAAAACCAACACAGTGGGAAAACAAACCTTGTGAGAAAACAATCCTTGTGGGAAAACAAACCTTGTGGGGAAACAAACCTTGTGGGGAAACAAACCTTGTGGGAAAACTAACCTTGTGGGAAAACAAACCTTGCGGGAAAACTAACCTTGTGGGAAAACAACCCTTGTGAGAAAACAAACCTTGTGGGAAAACAAACCTTATGGGGAAACAAACCCTGCGGGAAAACCAACCTTGTGGGAAAACCAACCTTGCGAGAAAGCGAACCTTTTCGGAAAACCAACACAGTGGGAAAACAAACCTTGTGAGAAAACAATCCTTGTGGGAAAACAAACCTTGTGGGGAAACAAACCTTATGGGGAAACAAACCCTGCGGGAAAACCAACCTTGTGGGAAAACCAACCTTGCGGGAAAGCGAACCTTTTCGGAAAACCAACACAGTGGGAAAACAAACCTTGTGAGAAAACAATCCTTGTGGGAAAACAAACCTTGTGGGGAAACAAACCTTGTGAGGAAACAAACCTTGTGGGAAAACTAACCTTGTGGGAAAACAAACCTTGCGGGAAAACTAACCTTATGGGAAAACAAACCTTGTGAGAAAACAATCCTTGTGGGAAAACAAACCTTGTGGGGAAACAAACCTTATGGGGAAACAAACCCTGCGGGAAAACCAACCTTGTGGGAAAACCAACCTTGCGGGAAAGCGAACCTTTTCGAAAACCAACACAGTGGGAAAACAAACCTTGTGAGAAAACAATCCTTGTGGGAAAACAAACCTTGTGGGGAAACAAACCTTATGGGGAAACAAACCCTGCTGGAAATCCAACCTTGTGGCAAAACCAACCTTGCGGGAAAGCGAACCTTTTCGGAAAACCAACACAGTGGGAAAACAAACCTTGTGAGAAAACAATCCTTGTGGGAAAACAAACCTTGTGGGGTAACAAACCTTGTGGGAAAACTAACCTTGTGGGAAAACAAACCTTACGGGAAAACTAACCTTGTGGGAGAACAAACCTTGTGAGAAAACAAACCTTGTGGGAAAACAAACCTTATGGGGAAACAAACCCTGCGGAAAAACCAACCTTGTGGGAAAACCAACATTGCGGGAAAGCGAACCTTTTCGGAAAACCAACACAGTGGGAAAACAAACCTTGTGAGAAAAAAATCCTTGTGGGAAAACAAACCTTGTGGGGAAACAAACCTTGTGGGGAAACCAACCTTGTGGGAAAACTAACCTTGTGGGAAAACAAACCTTGCGGGAAAACTAACCTTGTGGGAAAACAAACCCTGCGGGAAAACCAACCTTGTGGGAACAAACCTTGTGAGAAAACAAACCTTGTGGGAAAACCAACCTTATGGGGAAAGCAACCCTGCGGGAAAACCAACCTTGTGGGAAAACCAACCTTGTGGGAAAACGAACCTTGTGGGAAAGCGAACTCCTTGTGGGAAAGCGAAACCAACACAGTGGGAAAACAAACCTTGTGGGAAAACCAACCTTGCGGGAAAACCAACCTTGGGGGAAAACAAACCTTGTGGGAAAACAAACCTTGTGGGGAAACAAACCTAGTGGGAAAAGAAACCTTGTGAGAAAACAATCCTTGTGGGAAAACAAACCTTGTGGGGAAACAAACCTTGCGGGAAAACTAACATTGTGGGAAAACAAACCCTGCGGGAAAACCAACCTTGTGGGAAAACCAACCTTGTGGGGAAACAAACCTTTCGGGAAAACCAACCTTGTTGGAAAACAAACCTTGTGGGAAAACAAACCTTGTGGGGAAACAAACCTTGTGGGAAAACCAACCTTGCGGGAAAGCGAACCTTTTGGGAAAACCAACACAGTGGGAAAACAAACCTTGTGGGAAAACCAACCTTGCGGGAAAACCAACCTTGGGGGAAAACAAAGCTTGTGGGAAAACAAACCTTGTGGGAAGACCAACCTAGTGGGAAACAAACCTAGTGGGAAAAGAAACCTTGTGAGAAAACAATCCTTGTGGGAAAACAAACCTTGTGGGGAAACAAACCTTGCGGGAAAACTAACCTTGTGGGAAAACAAACCCTGCGGGAAAACCAACCTTGTGGGAAAACCAACCTTGTGGGGAAACAAACCTTTCGGGAAAACCAACCTTGTGGGAAAACAAACCTTGTGGGAAAACAAACCTTGTGGGGAAACAAACCTTGTGGGAAAACCAACCTTGCGGGAAAACTAACCTTGTGGGAAAACAAACCTTGTGAGAAAAGAAACCTTGTGGGAAAACAAACCTTATGGGGAAACAAACCCTGCGGGAAAACCAACCTTGTGGGAAAACCAACCTTGCGGGAAAGCGAACCTTTTCGGAAAACCAACACAGTGGGAAAACAAACCTTGTGAGAAAACAATCCTTGTGGGAAAACAAACCTTGTGGGGAAACAAACCTTGTGGGGAAACAAACCTTGTGGGAAAACTAACCTTGTGGGAAAACAAACCTTGCGGGAAAACTAACCTTGTGGGAAAACAACCCTTGTGAGAAAACAAACCTTGTGGGAAAACAAACCTTATGGGGAAACAAACCCTGCGGGAAAACCAACCTTGTGGGAAAACCAACCTTGCGAGAAAGCGAACCTTTTCGGAAAACCAACACAGTGGGAAAAAAAACCTTGTGAGAAAGCAATCCTTGTGGGAAAACAAACCTTGTGGGGAAACAAACCTTATGGGGAAACAAACCCTGCGGGAAAACCAACCTTGTGGGAAAACCAACCTTGCGGGAAAGCGAACCTTTTCGGAAAACCAACACAGTGGGAAAACAAACCTTGTGAGAAAACAATCCTTGTGGAAAAACAAACCTTGTGGGGAAACAAACCTTGTGAGGAAACAAACCTTGTGGGAAAACTAACCTTGTGGGAAAACAAACCTTGCGGGAAAACTAACCTTATGGGAAAACAAACCTTGTGAGAAAACAATCCTTGTGGGAAAACAAACCTTGTGGGGAAACAAACCTTATGGGGAAACAAACCCTGCGGGAAAACCAACCTTGTGGGAAAACCAACCTTGCGGGAAAGCGAACCTTTTCGAAAACCAACACAGTGGGAAAACAAACCTTGTGAGAAAACAATCCTTGTGGGAAAATAAACCTTGTGGGGAAACAAACCTTATGGGGAAAAAAACCCTGCGGGAAATCCAACCTTGTGGCAAAACCAACCTTGCGGGAAAGCGAACCTTTTCGGAAAACCAACACAGTGGGAAAACAAACCTTGTGAGAAAACAATCCTTGTGGGAAAACAAACCTTGTGGGGAAACAAACCTTGTGGGAAAACTAACCTTGTGGGAAAACAAACCTTGCGGGAAAACTAACCTTGTGGGAGAACAAACCTTGTGAGAAAACAAACCTTGTGGGAAAACAAACCTTATGGGGAAACAAACCCTGCGGAAAAACCAACCTTGTGGGAAAACCAACATTGCGGGAAAGCGAACCTTTTCGAAAAACCAACACAGTGGGAAAACAAACCTTGTGAGAAAACAATCCTTGTGGGAAAACAAACCTTGTGGGGAAACAAACCTTGTGGGGAAACCAACCTTGTGGGAAAACTAACCTTGTGGGAAAACAAACCTTGCGGGAAAACTAACCTTGTGGGAAAACAAACCCTGCGGGAAAACCAACCTTGTGGGAACAAACCTTGTGAGAAAACAAACCTTGTGGGAAAACCAACCTTATGGGGAAAGCAACCCTGCGGGAAAACCAACCTTGTGGGAAAACCAACCTTGTGGGAAAACGAACCTTGTGGGAAAGCGAACTCCTTGTGGGAAAGCGAAACCAACACAGTGGGAAAACAAACCTTGTGGGAAAACCAACCTTGCGGGAAAACCAACCTTGGGGGAAAACAAACCTTGTGGGAAAACAAACCTTGTGGGGAAACAAACCTAGTGGGAAAAGAAACCTTGTGAGAAAACAATCCTTGTGGGAAAACAAACCTTGTGGGGAAACAAACCTTGCGGGAAAACTAACCTTGTGGGAAAACAAACCCTGCGGGAAAACCAACCTTGTGGGGAAACCAACCTTGTGGGGAAACAAACCTTTCGGGAAAACCAACCTTGTGGGAAAACAAACCTTGTGGGAAAACAAACCTTGTGGGGAAACAAACCTTGTGGGAAAACCAACCTTGCGGGAAAGCGAACCTTTTGGGAAAACCAACACAGTAGGAAAACAAACCTTGTGGGAAAACCAACCTTGCGGGAAAACCAACCTTGGGGGAAAACAAAGCTTGTGGGAAAACAAACCTTGTGGGAAGACCAACCTAGTGGGAAACAAACCTAGTGGGAAAAGAAACCTTGTGAGAAAACAATCCTTGTGGGAAAACAAACCTTGTGGGGAAACAAACCTTGCGGGAAAACTAACCTTGTGGGAAAACAAACCCTGCGGGAAAACCAACCTTGTGGGAAAACCAACCTTGTGGGGAAACAAACCTTTCGGGAAAACCAACCTTGTGGGAAAACAAACCTTGTGGGAAAACAAACCTTGTGGGGAAACAAACCTTGTGGGAAAACCAACCTTGCGGGAAAGCGAACCTTTTGGGAAAACCAACACAGTGGGAAAACAAACCTTGTGGGAAAACCAACCTTGCGGGAAAACCAACCTTGGGGGAAAACAAAGCTTGTGGGAAAACCAACCTTGCGGGAAAACCAACCTTGGGGGAAAACAAAGCTTGTGGGAAAACCAACCTTGTGGGAAAACCAACCTTGTGGGAAAGCGAACCTTTTGGGAAAACCAACACAGTGGGAAAACAAACCTTGTGGGAAAACAAACCTTGTGGGGAAAAAAAACTTGCGGGAAAACTAACCTTGTGGGAAAACAAACCCTGCGGGAAAACCAACCTTGTGGGAAAACCAACCTTGTGGGGAAACAAACCTTTCGGGAAAACCAACCTTGTGGGAAAACCAACCTTGGGGGAAAACAAACCTTGTGGGAAAACAAACCTTGTGGGGAAACAAACCTTGTGGGGAAACAAACCTTGTGGGAAAACTAACCTTGTGGGAAAACAAACCTTGTGGGAAAACCAACCTTGTGGGAAAGCGAACCTTTTGGGAAAACCAACACAGTGGGAAAACAAACCTTGTGGGAAAACAAACCTTGTGGGGAAAAAAACTTGCGGGAAAACTAACCTTGTGGGAAAACAAACCCTGCGGGAAAACCAACCTTGTGGGAAAACCAACCTTGTGGGGAAACAAACCTTTCGGGAAAACCAACCTTGTGGGAAAACAAACCTTGTGGGAAAAAAAACCTTGTGGGGAAACAAACCTTAAGGGAAAACTAACCTTGTGGGAAAACAAACCCTGCGGGAAAACCAACCTTGTGGGAAAACCAACCTTGTGGGGAAACAAACCTTTCGGGAAAACCAACCTTGTGGGAAAACAAACCTTGTGGGGAAACAAACCTTGTGGGAAAACCAACCTTGCGGGAAAGAGAACCTTTTGGGAAAGAGAACCTTTTGGGAAAACCAACAAACAAACTTTGTGGGTAAACCAACCTTGCGGGAAAACCAACCTTGGGGGAAAACAAAGCTTGTGGGAAAACAAACCCTGCGGGAAAACCAACCTTGTGGGAAAACCAACCTTGTGGGGAAACAAACCTTTCTGGAAAACCAACCTTGTGGGAAAACAAACCTTGTGGGAAAACAAACCTTGTGGGAAAACAAACCTTGTGGGAAAACAAACCTTGTGAGAAAACAAACCTTGTGGGGAAACAAACCTAGTGGGAAAACAAACCTTGTGAGAAAAAAAACCTTGTGGGAAAACCAACCTTGCGGGAAAGCGAACCTTGCGGAAAAGCGAAACTTTTGGGAAAACCAACACAGTGGGAAAACATACCTTGTGAGAAAACAATCCTTGTGGGAAAACAAACCTTGTGGGGAAACAAACCTTGTGGGGAAACAAACCTTGTGGGAAAACTAACCTTGTGGGAAAACAAACCTTGCGGGAAAACTAACCTTGTGGGAAAACAAACCCTGCGAGAAAACCAACGTTGTGGGAAAACCAACCTTGTGGAGAAACAAACCTTTCGGGAAAACGAACCTTGTGGGAAAACAAACCTTGTGGGAAAAGAAACCTTGTGGGAAAGCAAACCTTGTGGGAAAACAAACCTTGTGAGAAAACAAACCTTGTGGGGAAACAAACCTTGGGGGAAAACCAACCTTGCGGGAAAGCGAACCTTTTGGGAAAACCAACACAGTGGGAAAACAAACCTTATAGGAAAACCAACCTTGCGGGAAAACCAACCTTGGGGGAAAACAAAGCTTGTGGGAAAACAAACCTTGTTGGAAAACCGACCTAGTGGGAAAAACAACCTAGTGGGAAAACAAACCTTGTGAGAAAACAAACCTTGTGGGAAAACCAACCTTATGGGGAAAGCAACCCTGCGGGAAAACCAACCTTGTGGGAAAACCAACCTTGTGGGAAAACCAACCTTTTGGGAAAGCGAACCTTGTGGGAAAACCAACCTTGCGGGAAAGTGAACCTTTTGGGAAAACCAACACAGTGGGAAAACAAACCTTGTGGGTAAACCAACCTTGCGGGAAAACCAACCTTGGGGGAAAACAAAGCTTGTGGGAAAACAAACCTTGTGGGAAAACCAACCTAGTGGGAAAAACAACCTTGGGGGAAAACAAAGCTTGTGGGAAAACAAACCTTGTGGGAAAACCAACCTATTGGGAAAAACAACCTAGTGGGAAAACAAACCTTGTGAGAAAACAGACCTTGTGGGAAAACCAACCTTATGGGGAAAGCAACCCTGCGGGAAAACCAACCTTGTGGGAAAACCAACCTTGTGGGAAAACCAACCTTGTGGGAAAGCGAACCTTTTGGGAAAACCGACACAGTGGGAAAACAAACCTTGTGGGAAAACAAACCTTGTGGGGAAACAAACCTTGCGGGAAAACTAACCTTGTGGGAAAACAAACCCTGCGGGAAAACCAACCTTGGGGGAAAACAAAGCTTGTGGGAAAACAAACCTTGTGGGAAAACCAACCTAGTGGGAAAAACAACCTAGTGGGAAAACAAACCTTGTGAGAAAACAAACCTTGTGGGAAAACCAACCTTATGGGGAAAGCAACCCTGCGGGAAAACCAACCTTGTGGGAAAACCAACCTTGTGGGAAAACCAACCTTGTGGGAAAGCGAACCTTTTGGGAAAACCAACACAGTGGGAAAACAAACCTTGTGGGAAAACAAACCTTGTGGGGAAACAAACCTTGCGGGAAAACTAACCTTGTGGGAAAACAAACCCTGCGGGAAAACCAACCTTGTGGGAAAACCAACCTTGTGGGGAAACAAACCTTTCGGGAAAACCAACCTTGTGGGAAAACAAACCTTGCGGGAAAACTAACCTTGTGGGAAAACAAACCCTGCGGGAAAACCAACCTTGTGGGAAAACCAACCTTGTGGGGAAACAAACCCTTCGGGAAAACCAACCTTGTGGGAAAACAAACCTTGTGGGAAAACAAACCTTGTGGGGAAACAAACCTTGTGGGAAAACCAACCTTGCGGGAAAGCGAACCTTTTGGGAAAACCAACACAGTGGGAAAACAAACCTTGTGGGTAAACCAACCTTGCGGGAAAACCAACCTTGGTGGAAAACAAAGCTTGTGGGAAAACAAACCTTGTGGGAAAACCAACCTAGTGGGAAAAACAACCTACTGGGAAAACAAACCTTGTGAGAAAACAAACCTTGTGGGAAAACCAACCTTATGGGGAAAGCAACCCTGCAGGAAAACCAACCTTGTGGGAAAACCAACCTTGTAGGAAAGCGAACCTTTTGGGAAAACCAGCACAGTGGGAAAACAAACCTTGTGGGAAAACCAACCTTGCGGGAAAACAACCTTGGGGGAAAACAAACCTTGTGGGAAAATAAACCTTGTGGGGAAACAAACCTAGTGGGAAAACAAACCTTGTGAGAAAACAATCCTTGTTGGAAAACAAACCTTTTGGGGAAACAAACCTTGCGGGAAAACTAACCTTGTGGGAAAACAAACCCTGCGGGAAAACCAACCTTGTGGGAAAACCAACCTTGTGGGGAAACAAACCTTGTGGGAAAACCAACCTTGTGAGAAAACTAACGTTGTGGGAAAACCAACCTTGTGGGAAAACCAACCTAGAGGAAAAACAAAATCTTGAGGGAAAACAAACCTTGTGGGAATACAAACATTGTGGGAAAGACAACCTTATGGGAAAACCAAAACAGTGGGAAAACAAACCTTGTGAGAAAACAAACCTTGTGGGAAAACAAACCTTGTGGGGAAACAAACCTTGTGGGAAAACCAACCTTGTGAGAAAACTAACGTTGTGGGAAAACCAACCTTGTGGGAAAACCAACCTAGAGGAAAAATAAATCTTGAGGGAAAACAAACCTTGTGGGAAAACAAACCTTGTGGGAAAGACAACCTTATGGGAAAACCAAAACAGTTCGAAAACAAACCTTGTGAGAAAACAAACCTTGTGGGAAAACAAACCTTGTGGGGAAACAAACCTTGTGGGAAAACAAACACTGTGTTAAATCAGACCTTGTGGAAAAACTAACCTTGCGGGAAAACCAACCTTATGGGAAAACTAACCTTGCGGGAAAACCAACCTTGGGGGAAAACAAACCTTGTGGGAAAACAAACCTTGTGGGAAAACAAACCTTGTGGGAAAACCAACCTAGTGGGAAAACAAACCTTGTGAGAAAACAAACCTTGTGGGAAAACCAACCTTATGGGGAAACAAACCCTGCGGGAAAACCAACCTTGTGGGAAAACCAACCTTGCGGGAAAGCGAACCTTTTGGGAAAACCAACACAGTGGGAAAACAAAAATTGTGAGGAAACAATCATTGTGGGAAAAACAAACCTTGTGGGGAAACAAACCTTGTGGAAAAACTAACCTTGTGGGAAAACAAACCTTACGGGAAAACTAACCTTGTGGGAAAACAAACCCTGCGGGAAAACCAACCTTGTGGGAAAACCAACCTTGTGGGGAAACAAACCTTTCGGGAAAACCAACCTTGTGGGAAAACAAACCTTGTGGGAAAACAAACCTTGTGGGAAAACAAACCCTGTGAGAAAACAAACCTTGTGGGGAAACAAACCTAGTGGGAAAACAAACCTTGTGAGAAAACAAAAAATGTGGGAAAACCAACCTTGCGGGAAAGCGAACCTTGCGGGAAAGCGAACCTTTTGGGAAAACCAACACAGTGGGAAAACAAACCTTGTGAGAAAACAATCATTGTGGAAAAACAAACCTTGTGGGGAAACAAACCTTGTGGGGAAACAAACCTTGTGGGAAAACTAACCTTGTGGGAAAACAAACCTTGCGGGAAAACCAACCTTGTGGGAAAACCAACCTTGTGGAGAAACAAACCTTTCGGGAAAACGAACCTTGTGGGAAAACAAACCTTGTGGGAAAAGATACCTTGTGGGAAAGCAAACCTTGTGGGAAAACAAACCTTGTGAGAAAACAAACCTTGTGGGGAAACAAACCTTGGGGGAAAACCAACCTTGCGGGAAAGCGAACCTTTTGGGAAAACCAACACAGTGGGAAAACAAACCTTGTGGGAAAACCAACCTTGCGGGAAAACCAACCTTGGGGGAAAACAAAGCTTGTGGGAAAACAAACCTTGTTGGAAAACCAACCTAGTGGGAAAAACAACCTAGTGGGAAAACAAACCTTGTGAGAAAACAAACCTTGTGGGAAAACCAACCTTATGGGGAAAGCAACCCTGCGGGAAAACCAACCTTGTGGAAAAACCAACCTTGTGGGAAAACCAACCTTTTGGGAAAGCGAACCTTTTGGGAAAACCAACACAGTGGGAAAACAAACCTTGTGGGAAAACAAACCTTGTGGGGAAACAAACCTTGCGGGAAAACTAACCTTGTGGGAAAACAAACCCTGCGGGAAAACCAACCTTGTGGGAAAACCAACCTTGTGAGGAAACAAACCTTTCGGGAAAACCAACCTTGTTGGAAAACAAACCTTGTGGGAAAACAAACATTGTGGGGAAACAAACCTTGTGGGAAAACCAAACTTGCGGGAAAGCGAACCTTTTGGGAAAACCAACACAGTGGGAAAACAAACCTTGTGGGTAAACCAACCTTGCGGGAAAACCAACCTTGGGGGAAAACAAAGCTTGTGGGAAAACAAACCTTGTGGGAAAACCAACCTAGTGGGAAAAACAACCTTGGGGGAAAACAAATCTTGTGGGAAAACAAACCTTGTGGGAAAACCAACCTATTGGGAAAAACAACCTAGTGGGAAAACAAACCTTGTGAGAAAACAAACCTTGTGGAAAACCAACCTTATGGGGAAAGCAACCCTGCGGGAAAACCAAACTTGTGGGAAAACAAACCTTGTGGGAAAACAAACCTTGTGGGGAAACAAACCTTGCGGGAAAACTAACCTTGTGGGAAAACAAACCCTGCGGGAAAACCAACCTTGGGGGAAAACAAAGCTTGTGGGAAAACAAACCTTGTGGGAAATCCAACCTAGTGGGAAAAAAACCTAGTGGGAAAACAAACCTTGTGAGAAAACAAACCTTGTGGGAAAACCAACCTTATGGGGAAAGCAACCCTGCGGGAAAACCAACCTTGTGGGAAAACCAACCTTGTGGGAAAACAAACCTTGTGGGGAAACAAACCTTGCGGGAAAACTAACCTTGTGGGAAAACAAACCCTGCGGGAAAACCAACCTTGGGGGAAAACAAAGCTTGTGGGAAAACAAACCTTGTGGGAAATCCAACCTTGTGGGAAAACCAACCTTGTGGGAAAACCAACCTTGTGGGAAAGCGAACCTTTTGGGAAAACCAACACAGTGGGAAAACAAACCTTGTGGGAAAACAAACCTTGTGGGGAAACAAACCTTGCGGGAAAACTAACCTTGTTGGAAAAACAAACCCTGCGGGAAAACCAACCTTGTGGGAAAACCAACCTTGTGGGGAAACAAACCTTTCGGGAAAACCAACCTTGTGGGAAAACAAACCTTGCGGGAAAACTAACCTTGTGGGAAAACAAACCCTGCGGGAAAACCAACCTTGTGGGAAAACCAACCTTGTGGGGAAACAAACCTTTCGGGAAAACCAACCTTGTGGGAAAACAAACCTTGTGGGAAAACAAACCTTGTGGGGAAACAAACCTTGTGGGAAAACCAACCTTGCGGGAAAGCGAACCTTTTGGGAAAACCAACACAGTGGGAAAACAAACCTTGTGGGAAAACAAACCTTGTGGGGAAACAAACCTTGCGGGAAAACTAACCTTGTGGAAAAACAAACCCTGCGGGAAAACCAACCTTGTGGGAAAACCAACCTTGTGGGGAAACAAACCTTTCGGGAAAACCAACCTTGTGGGAAAACAAACCTTGCGGGAAAACTAACCTTGTGGGAAAACAAACCCTGCGGGAAAACCAACCTTGTGGGAAAACCAACCTTGTGGGGAAACAAACCTTTCGGGAAAACCAACCTTGTGGGAAAACAAACCTTGTGGGAAAACAAACCTTGTGGGGAAACAAACCTTGTGGGAAAACCAACCTTGCGGGAAAACGAACCTTTTGGGAAAACCAACACAGTGGGTAAACAAACCTTGTGGGTAAACCAACCTTGCGGGAAAACCAACCTTGGGGGAAAACAAAGCTTGTGGGAAAACAAACCTTGTGGGAAAACCAACCTAGTGGGAAAAACAACCTACTGGGAAAACAAACCTTGTGAGAAAACAAACCTTGTGGGAAAACCAACCTTATGGGGAAAGCAACAGTGGGAACAAGCCCAAACCTTGTGGGAAAACCAACCTTGCGGGAAAGCGAACCTTTTGGGAAAACCAACACAGTGGGAAAACAAACCTTGTGAGAAAACCAACATTGCGGGAAAACCAACCTTGGGGGAAAACAAACCTTGTGGGAAAATAAACCTTGTGGGGAAACAAACCTAGTGGGAAAACAAACCTTGTGAGAAAACAATCCTTGTTGGAAAACAAACCTTGTGGGGAAACAAACCTTGCGGGAAAACTAACCTTGTGGGAAAACAAACCCTGCGGGAAAACCAACCTTGTGGGAAAACCAACCTTGTGGGGAAACAAAACTTGTGGGAAAACCAACCTTGTGAGAAAACTAACGTTGTGGGAAAACCTACCTTGTGGGAAAACCAACCTATAGGAAAAACAAATCTTGAGGGAAAACAAACCTTGTGGGAAAACAAACCTTGTGGGAAAGACAACCTTATGGTTAAACCAAAACAGTGGGAAAACAAACCTTGTGAAAAAACAAACCTTGTGGGAAAACAAACCTTGTGGGGAAACAAACCTTGTGGGAAAACCAACCTTGTGAGAAAACTAACGTTGTGGGAAAACCAACCTTGTGGGAAAACCAACCTAGAGGAAAAACAAATCTTGAGGGAAAACAAACCTTGTGGGAAAACAAACCTTGTGGGAAAGACAACCTTATGGGAAAACCAAAACAGTGGGAAAACAAACCTTGTGAGAAAACAAACCTTGTGGGAAATTAAACCTTGTGGGGAAACAAAGCTTGTGGGAAAACAAACATTGTGTTATATCAGACCTTGTGGGAAAACTAACCTTGCGGGAAAACCAACCTTGTGGGGAAACAAACCTTTCGGGAAAACCAACCTTGTGGGAAAACCAACCTTGTGGGAAAGCGAACCTTTTGGGAAAACCAACACAGTGGGAAAACAAACCTTGTGGGAAAACAAACCTTGTGGGGAAACAAACCTTGCGGGAAAACTAACCTTGTGGGAAAACAAACCCTGCGGGAAAACCAACCTTGGGGGAAAACAAAGCTTGTGGGAAAACAAACCTTGTGGGAAAACCAACCTAGTGGGAAAAACAACTTAGTGGGAAAACAAACCTTGTGAGAAAACAAACCTTGTGGGAAAACCAACCTTATGGGGAAAGCAACCCTGCGGGAAAACCAACCTTGTGGGAAAACCAACCTTGTGGGAAAACCAACCTTGTGGGAAAGCGAGCCTTTTGGGAAAACGAACACAGTGGGAAAACAAACCTTGTGGGAAAACAAACCTTGTGGGGAAACAAACCTTGTGGGAAAACAAACCTTGTGGGGAAACAAACCTTGCGGGAAAGCGAACCTTTTGGGAAAACCAACACAGTGGGAAAACAAACCTTGTGGGAAAACAAACCTTGTGGGGAAACATACCTTGCGGGAAAACTAACCTTGTGGAAAAACAAACCCTGCGGGAAAACCAACCTTGTGGGAAAACCAACCTTGTGGGGAAACAAACCTTTCGGGAAAACCAACCTTGTGGGAAAAAAAACCTTGCGGGAAAACTAACCTTGTGGGAAAACAAACCCTGCGGGAAAACCAACCTTGTGGGAAAACCAACCTTGTGGGGAAACAAACCTTTCGGGAAAACCAACCTTGTGGGAAAACAAACCTTGTGGGAAAACAAACCTTTGTGAAAACAAACCTTGTGGGAAAACCAACCTTGCGGGAAAGCGAACCTTTTGGGAAAACCAACACAGTGGGAAAACAAACCTTGTGGGTAAACCAACCTTGCGGGAAAACCAACCTTGGGGGAAAACAAAGCTTGTGGGAAAACAAACCTTGTGGGAAAACCAACCTAGTGGGAAAAACAACCTACTGGGAAAACAAACCTTGTGAGAAAACAAACCTTGTGGGAAAACCAACCTTGTGGGAAAGCGAACCTTTTGGGAAAACCAACACAGTGGGAAAACAAACCTTGTGGGAAAACCAACCTTGCGGGAAAACCAACCTTGGGGGAAAACAAACCTTGTGGGAAAATAAACCTTGTGGGGAAACAAACCTAGTGGGAAAACAAACCTTGTGAGAAAACAATCCTTGTTGGAAAACAAACCTTGTGGGGAAACAAACCTTGCGGGAAAACTAACCTTGTGGGAAAACAAACCCTGCGGGAAAACCAACCTTGTGGGAAAACCAACCTTGTGGGGAAACAAACCTTGTGGGAAAACCAACCTTGTGAGAAAACTAACGTTGTGGGAAAACTAACCTTGTGGGAAAACCAACCTAGAGGAAAAACAAATCTTGAGGGAAAACAAACCTTGTGGGAAAACAAACCTTGTGGGAAAGACAACCTTATGGGAAAACCAAAACAGTGGGAAAACAAACCTTGTGGGGAAACAAACCTTGTGGGAAAACCAACCTTGTGAGAAAACTAACGTTGTGGGAAAACCAACCTAGAGGAAAAACAAATCTTGAGGGAAAACAAACCTTGTGGGAAAACAAACCTTGTGGGAAAGACAACCTTATGGGAAAACCAAAACAGTGGGAAAACAAACCTTGTGAGAAAACAAACCTTGTGGGAAATTAAACCTTGGGGGAAAACAAACCTTGTGGGAAAACAAACCTTGTGGGAAAACCAACCTAGTGGGAAAACAAACCTTGTGAGAAAACAAAACTTGTGGGAAAACCAACCTTATGGGGAAACAAACCCTGCGGGAAAACCAACCTTGTGGGAAAACCAACCTTGCGGGAAATCGAACCTTTTGGGAAAACCAACACAGTGGGAAAACAAACCTTGTGAGGAAACAATCCTTGTGGGAAAAACAAACCTTGTGGGGAAACAAACCTTGTGGGAAAACTAACCGTGTGGGAAAACAAACCTTGCGGGAAAACTAACCTTGTGGGAAAACAAACCCTGCGGGAAAACCAACCTTGTGGGAAAACCAACCTTGTGGGGAAACAAACCTTTCGGGAAAACCAACCTTGTGGGAAAACAAACCTTGTGGAAAAACAAACCTTGTGGGAAAACAAACCTTGTGGGAAAACAAACCTTGTGAGAAAACAAACCTTGTGGGGAAACAAACCTTGTGGGAAAACCAACATTGCGGGAAAACCAACCTTGGGGGAAAACAAACCTTGTGGGAAAATAAACCTTGTGGGGAAACAAACCTAGTGGGAAAACAAACCTTGTGAGAAAACAATCCTTGTTGGAAAACAAACCTTGTGGGGAAACAAACCTTGCGGGAAAACTAACCTTGTGGGAAAACAAACCCTGCGGGAAAACCAACCTTGTGGGAAAACCAACCTTGTGGGGAAACAAACCTTGTGGGAAAACCAACCTTGTGAGAAAACTAACGTTGTGGGAAAACCAACCTTGTGGGAAAACCAACCTATAGGAAAAACAAATCTTGAGGGAAAACAAACCTTGTGGGAAAACAAACCTTGTGGGAAAGACAACCTTATGGTTAAACCAAAACAGTGGGAAAACAAACCTTGTGAAAAAACAAACCTTGTGGGAAAACAAACTTTGTGGGGAAACAAACCTTGTGGGAAAACCAACCTTGTGAGAAAACTAACGTTGTGGGAAAACCAACCTTGTGGGAAAACCAACCTAGAGGAAAAACAAATCTTGAGGGAAAACAAACCTTGTGGGAAAACAAACCTTGTGGGAAAGACAACCTTATGGGAAAACCAAAACAGTGGGAAAACAAACCTTGTGAGAAAACAAACCTTGTGGGAAATTAAACCTTGTGGGGAAACAAACCTTGTGGGAAAACAAACATTGTGTTATATCAGACCTTGTGGGAAAACTAACCTTGCGGGAAAACCAACCTTGTGGGGAAACAAACCTTTCGGGAAAACCAACCTTGTGGGAAAACCAACCTTGTGGGAAAGCGAACCTTTTGGGAAAACCAACACAGTGGGAAAACAAACCTTGTGGGAAAACAAACCTTGTGGGGAAACAAACCTTGCGGGAAAACTAACCTTGTGGAAAAACAAACCCTGCGGGAAAACCAACCTTGGGGGAAAACAAAGCTTGTGGGAAAACAAACCTTGTGGGAAAACCAACCTAGTGGGAAAAACAACCTAGTGGGAAAACAAACCTTGTGAGAAAACAAACCTTGTGGGAAAACCAACCTTATGGGGAAAGCAACCCTGCGGGAAAACCAACCTTGTGGGAAAACCAACCTTGTGGGAAAACCAACCTTGTGGGAAAGCGAACCTTTTGGGAAAACGAACACAGTGGGAAAACAAACCTTGTGGGAAAACAAACCTTGTGGGGAAACAAACCTTGTGGGAAAACAAACCTTGTGGGGAAATAAACCTTGCGGGAAAGCGAACCTTTTGGGAAAACCAACACAGTGGGAAAACAAACCTTGTGGGAAAACAAACCTTGTGGGGAAACATACCTTGCGGGAAAACTAACCTTGTGGAAAAACAAACCCTGCGGGAAAACCAACCTTGTGGGAAAACCAACCTTGTGGGGAAACAAACCTTTCGGGAAAACCAACCTTGTGGGAAAACAAACCTTGCGGGAAAACTAACCTTGTGGGAAAACAAACCCTGCGGGAAAACCAACCTTGTGGGAAAACCAACCTTGTGGGGAAACAAACCTTTCGGGAAAACCAACCTTGTGGGAAAACAAACCTTGTGGGAAAACAAACCTTTGTGAAAACAAACCTTGTGGGAAAACCAACCTTGCGGGAAAGCGAACCTTTTGGGAAAACCAACACAGTGGGAAAACAAACCTTGTGGGTAAACCAACCTTGCGGGAAAACCAACCTTGGGGGAAAACAAAGCTTGTGGGAAAACAAACCTTGTGGGAAAACCAACCTAGTGGGAAAAACAACCTACTGGGAAAACAAACCTTGTGAGAAAACAAACCTTGTGGGAAAACCAACCTTGTGGGAAAGCGAACCTTTTGGGAAAACCAACACAGTGGGAAAACAAACCTTGTGGGAAAACCAGCCTTGCGGGAAAACCAACCTTGGGGGAAAACAAACCTTGTGGGAAAATAAACCTTGTGGGGAAACAAACCTAGTGGGAAAACAAACCTTGTGAGAAAACAATCCTTGTTGGAAAACAAACCTTGTGGGGAAACAAACCTTGCGGGAAAACTAACCTTGTGGGAAAACAAACCCTGCGGGAAAACCAACCTTGTGGGAAAACCAACCTTGTGGGGAAACAAACCTTGTGGGAAAACCAACCTTGTGAGAAAACTAACGTTGTGGGAAAACTAACCTTGTGGGAAAACCAACCTAGAGGAAAAACAAATCTTGAGGGAAAACAAACCTTGTGGGAAAACAAACCTTGTGGGAAAGACAACCTTATTGGAAAACCAAAACAGTGGGAAAACAAACCTTGTGGGGAAACAAACCTTGTGGGAAAACCAACCTTGTGAGAAAACTAACGTTGTGGGAAAACCAACCTAGAGGAAAAACAAATCTTGAGGGAAAACAAACCTTGTGGGAAAACAAACCTTGTGGGAAAGACAACCTTATGGGAAAACCAAAATAGTGGGAAAACAAACCTTGTGAGAAAACAAACCTTGTGGGAAATTAAACCTTGGGGGAAAACAAACCTTGTGGGAAAACAAACCTTGTGGGAAAACCAACCTAGTGGGAAAACAAACCTTGTGAGAAAACAAAACTTGTGGGAAAACCAACCTTATGGGGAAACAAACCCTGCGGGAAAACCAACCTTGTGAGAAAACCAACCTTGCGGGAAAGCGAACCTTTTGGGAAAACCAACACAGTGGGAAAACAAACCTTGTGAGGAAACAATCCTTGTGGGAAAAACAAACCTTGTGGGGAAACAAACCTTGTGGGAAAACTAACCGTGTGGGAAAACAAACCTTGCGGGAAAACTAACCTTGTGGGAAAACAAACCCTGCGGGAAAACCAACCTTGTGGGAAAACCAACCTTGTGGGGAAACAAACATTTCGGGAAAACCAACCTTGTGGGAAAACAAACCTTGTGGGAAAACAAACCTTGTGGGAAAACAAACCTTGTGGGAAAACAAACCTTGTGGGAAAATCAACCTTATGGGGAAAGCAACCCTGCGGGAAAACCAACCTTGTGGGAAAACCAACCTTGTGGGAAAACCAACCTTGTGGGAAAGCGAACCTTTTGGGAAAACCAACACAGTGGGAAAACAAACCTTGTGGGAAAACCAACCTTGCGGGAAAACCAACCTTGGGGGAAAACAAACCTTGTGGGAAAACAAACCTTGTGGGGAAACAAACCTAGTGGGAAAACAAACCTTGTGAGAAAACAATCCTTGTGGGAAAACAAACCTGGTGGGGAAACAAACCTTGCGGGAAAACTAACCTTGTGGGAAAACAAACCCTGCGGGAAAACCAACCTTGTGGGAAAACCAACCTTGTGGGGAAACAAACCTTTCGGGAAAACCAACCTTGTGGGAAAACAAACCTTGTGAGAAAACAAACCTTGTGTTAAAACAAACCTTGTGGGAAAACAAACCTTGTGAGAAAACTAACCTTGTAAGTAAGTAAGTAATTTATTTATAACCCGCCGTTTTCAGAAAGCGGAGTAAATGAAGAAAATAAATAAAACACATAAACATACACAAAAAGACACTTAATTTCAATCGTCGGCCAGGAAGCAGTGTAGAAGGTCATGCGCTGGTTGGGTTCTGTTGTCGATGATTTTTGATAGCGACGAAGAAACATCCAAAAGGGTAACACTTGCATCTTGAATTTTGAACTTCTCCGTCGAAGTATGGTTATGGCATAATTTCGACAAGTGGAGCAGGTGCTTTGCATATTTAAAATAACATGATCTCATCTTTTTTATCTCCTTCTTTCGCAGAACATGAGTGACACCAGAACGAAATAGTATAGAAGGAGTGCAGAAGGTGCTGTACAATTTTCCCAAAGCTTTACGATTATAGCGCCCCCGGTTGGGGACGATGCGCCCATAGGCGGTACGGATTGATCTAGAAACTTCTTGAACAACCGAAGAGCAAAATTTTGACAACGAGGATTTGAATGTTATGCCAAGCCATCGTAAAGATTCTGTTGATCTGACGACGAACGATCCAAGAGAGATAGAAGAACTAGCACTCAAACGATTTGACGAAGGGTTGAAATGCAGGTACTCACATTTTGAGAGGTTAACTTCAAGACCGATTTTGAGAAGTTCCGATGACAGCTTACAGACATTTTTGGTGAGTGTGGATCGGGTACGGCTTACTAAGAGCAAGTCGTCCGCGTAAGCTATGTAGCTGAAGGCATGGTCTTTATAAAAGTAAGCAGGGTGTAACGAACTGAGACAAGAAGATATGGCCGATTTGAAAATGTAGGGAGATAAGACTCCCCCTTGGCGAACACCAGTTCGGACAGGAATAATCTCTGACAAGCTACCTTGCCATTTAAACCTTACTGAGGAATGACCATACCAAAATTTTAACAGACTGACAACAGACAGATTCACGCCAGAAGAAATGAGAGAGAAGAGGGCCTGAGAATGCGTTATATTGTCAAAAGCACCAGCTATATCTATAGAACATATATGAATAGCAGACTTCTCGCGGGTAGCCTGCTTCATCATTTTTGTTAATATGTGATGAGCGTGCGCAGAATTGGCGCTCGAACGGAATCCAAGTTGCATTGAACCAAAACGACATTTTTCAATTAATTCTGGAAGAAGGACGTATTCCAGGATTTTGCTTATGGTACAAGAAACTGTAATTGGTCGATAGCTTTTGCAAAGGTCTGTGTCTTTCCCTCGCTTAATCACCGATGTTACAGTACCCGAGAGGAAACTATTCGGAACCAAACCCTGGCATAAACAAATTTGACAGAAGTTGGAGGTGTTGTGTTAAAGCTGGACACTCAGTTTTGAAAAAATCGGCACTAAGGCCATCAGGATCTGTGGAACCAGTTCTTCTTAATTTTCGGAAAGCAATTTCGATGGAAGAACAAGTCACGGGAAGAACAGAGGGTTGAAATATCTTCCTTGGTAGGTATTTAAGAAGTAAATTTTCATAGTGCTGCTGAATTTGGTTTTTGCAACCACTGAATAGCCCACTGTAGTGGCTGGTCCAGTCAGCCGTAGTTAGTGCGGAAGGAGGTACAGCTGAACCTTTATCTGTCCGAAGGACCTTTTGCCACGCTTTTTTGTCAGTGGGAGCATCTAAGCCATTCAAACGAGCATTTTTAAGTGAAGATTTGTATTCACGCTTCGTTTTAGCTTTCAGATTAAAAACAGTACCATTCCCTGGGCGTCCACAAGCAATCCAAATTTTTAACCAAAATTTTGCCGTATTCTTCGCCTTTTTAACTTCAGGACTGACTTTCCAAATAGGCTTCCTTGTTCCAACTCGAATTTTCTCAGTCGGTACAGCAATATCGGCTGCCACTTTCAAGCAATGGACAAGCTCACTATAATAGCAATTAATATCGACGGATGAAGTAGTAGCTGCTATACCAGTCTGAAGAAGGTGAAAAGGAACTTTTAAAAGCGAGAGAAGATTAGTTAACGTAGAAAAGTAGAGCACAACATCTATACGATTCCAGTTACGCTTTTGGATCCAGGCCTTCTTGGGATTTGTACAACTGATTCCAAAAACTGGGACAACCAAACAGAAAGACAGAGGCAGATGGTCGTCCTCAATCTTCTCCTCATCAACCTCAACAATACCGTCAATTAGACATGGTTCAGAAACAATCAGATGATCAAGGTTGGAAACATTAGCGCCACGATTATGTATGTATGAAAAGGGTAGAGACTTCTCAATGAGACTGTGAGTTACAGGTAAAGAATCGAAAAACAAGTCAGTCCGTGTAGAAGAAGTTAGAAGATCAGCGTTGACATCCCCAACAAGAGCCCATTTCATTCCTTTTCGTGAAATGTCCGATATAAGTGTTCTGATTTTCTGACAAGCCTTGGCAAATGAACTATGTGATGCAATGTTCCGCCGGTCACAAGGTAAATATATGTTAACAAGAACAATATTGTCCAACTGAACGGCAAGAGCATATCGTCCAGACTGGAACAGTCTTGGTGGTGCTGAACACTCGCTGATTCGAACAAAAATGGCTAACCCACCGGAAGGACGGCCTCTAGTTTTCATTGCCGGCTGTATGAACACAAAATGCTCAGGTGATCGGCGCAAGCTTTCGCTGCTAGGTGTTGACAGAAGATGCTCTTGAAGGCAAAGTATGTCCGAATTACTGAGCAAATCATCAAATAATAGATCTTTGTCCTTTGTGCCATTTACATTTAGGGAAATACAGCGGAGTTTCTTTTCCTGACAATTCATTATTTACCCATACCCACTGCTTTCCTCATTACACTGCATCTGAGACTGAAGGAAACATGACAGCCGTCGCAGTTAGCACATTTCGGAGGAAGGGAGCAAGGCGAGTCTTTGTTATAGTTGTGACAACCAGCACAACGCGCGCATTTTGGCGAGTCGGACGGATGCGGGCATTGGGCTATGCCATGATTTGGTGACTGACAGCGAAAGCAACGCTTTGGCATTCGGTGGAATTCATGGATGCGGAAAACTTCGTACCCTATTTTCACCCCGATTTTGATGGCCGAAAGGAGAGCAACTTGATTTTTGAAACCGATTTTGAATGAACGCGAGTCAGATATAGCCAGGACTTCACAAGCTTCAGGAATAAGGGATTTCAAGGCATCAGCGGTTATGGTGGCTGGAACGCTTCGGACAACACCAAAATATTTAGGAGATAGAACTTTGGCCGTAGTCCCTTCTGGCAGACCCTTAGTGAACGATCTCGCAACAACCTCCGCATAAGAAGCACTTGAAGTGTGGACGATGAGACGGTTTCTTTGAGTGTTGGCTCTAACATTCGTGATCCCTTCGTTACCTTCGATGGTGTCTATGTGCTGCGTCCTGGAATCGATGTTCAGAAGATCGGAAGGGATATTATTTACAATAACATTGTGCGTATCGGAGGGTGGTAGACACTGAATGGCCGTCATAGTCTCGACAGGTGCGGAGACTGCAGCGCAACGATCAAGGGTAGCGACCCTTTCTGCAATGAAGCGGACGTCATTAGCAACAGAACTTAGCTGGCTAGTCAACACGGAAATCGCAACTGCTGGAACGACTGGAACTTCGCTTGGAAACCGTATGACGAAGTCGGGAATAGCAACGTCCAAATCATCACAACGACGGAAAGCATCGATAATGTCACATATATGATTGACATGTGTATTTCTTCTTGGAGGGAGCTCGTCGGAAAAAGCTAGAGTCCACAATAACTTTTTTGCAGCAACAATCGCTTCAGCAGTGAAAAATTCCGCAGCAAACTTTTTGACTGAAGTAGGATCAACACCCGAGTCAAGACTTTTCTGCAAAAAATTCAGAGCAGGCTGGTACATAAGACTAGCAGATATTTCATCATTGCCTTCACTTGGCGCCATTCCACAAACACAAGCTTGGTAAAGATTTTCAACGGTCACAGTTGGTGACCTTCACCGGAAAATCCAACGGTCGAGCGCTAACCGACGATGGATCGTTGGAAACTCTACCGAAACGTTTGACAATAAAGTTGAACTCAAATTGCGACTGCTCGCTTCGACTGCCAGTCAACGACTGTGGGGGACTGTGTTTCCCTTGTGGGGAAACAAACCGGGAAAACAAACCTTGTGAGAAAACAAACCTTGTGGGAAAACCAACCTTATGGGAAAACAAACCTAATGGGAAAACAAACCTTGTGGGGAAACAAACCTTTCGGGAAAACCAACCTTGTGGGAAAACAAACCTTGTGGGAAAACCAACCTAGTGGGAAAACAAACCTTGTGAGAAAACAAACCTTGTGGGAAAACCAACCTTATGGGGAAACAAACCCTGCGTTAAAACCAACCTTGTGGGAAAACCAACCTTGCGGGAAAGCGAACCTTTAGGGAAAACCAACACAGTGGGAAAACAAACCTTGTGAGAAAACAATCCTTTTGGGAAAACAAACCTTGTGGGGAAACAAACCTTGTGGGGAAACAAACCTTGTGGGAAAACTAACCTTGTGGGAAAACAAACCTTGCGGGAAAACTAACCTTGTGGGAAAACAAACCCTGCGGGAAAACCAACCTTGTGGGAAAACCAACCTTGTCCGGAAACAAACCTTTCGGGAAAACCAACCTTGTGGGAAAACAAACCTTGTGGGAAAAAAAACCTTGTGGGAAAACCAACCTAGTGGGAAAAACAACCTAGTGGGAAAACAAACCTTGTGAGAAAACAAACCTTGTGGGAAAACCAACCTTATGGGGAAAGCAACCCTGCGGGAAAACCAACCTTGTGGGAAAACCAACCTTGTGGGAAAGCGAACCTTTTGGGAAAACCAACACAGTGGGAAAACAAACCTTGTGGGAAAACCAACCTTGCGGAAAAACCAACCTTGGGGGAAAACAAACCTTGTGGGAAAACAAACCTTATGGGGAAACAAACCTAGTGGGAAAACAAACCTTGTGAGAAAACAATCCTTGTGGGAAAACAAACCTTGTGGGAAAACAAACCTTGCGGGAAAACTAACCTTGTGGGAAAACAAACCCTACGGGAAAACCAACCTTGTGGGAAAACCAACCTTGTGGGGAAACAAACCTTTCGGGAAAACTAACCTTGTGGGAAAACAAACCCTGCGGGAAAACCAACCTTGTGGGAAAACCAACCTTGTGGGAAAACAAACCTTGTGGGAAAACAAACCTTATGGGGAAACAAACCTTGTGGGAAAACCAACCTTGCGAGAGAACTAACGTTGTGGGAAAACCAACCTTGTGGGAAAACAAACCTTGTGAGAAAACAAACCTTCTGGGGAAACAAGCCTTGTGGGAAAACCAACCTTGCGGGAAAGCGAACCTTTTGGGAAAACCACACAGTGGGAAAACAAACCTTGTGGGAAAACCAACCTTGCGGGAAAACCAACCTTGGGGGAAAACAAAGCTTGTGGGAAAACAAACCTTGTGGGAAAACCAACCTAGTGGGAAAAAAAACCTAGTGGGAAAACAAACCTTGTGAGAAAACAAACCTTGTGGGAAAACCAACCTTATGGGGAAAGCAACCCTGCGGGAAAACCAACCTTGTGGGAAAACCAACCTTGTGGGAAAGCGAACCTTTTGGGAAAACCGATACAGTGGGAAAACAAACCTTGTGGGAAAACCAACCTTGCGGGAAAACCAACCTTGGGGGAAAACAATCCTTGTGGGAAAACAAACCTTGTGGGGAAACAAACCTAGTGGGAAAACAAACCTTGTGAGAAAACAATCCTTGTGGGAAAACAAACCTTGTGGGGAAACAAACCTTGCGGGAAAACTAACCTTGTGGGAAAACAAACCCTGCGGGAAAACCAACCTTGTGGGAAAACCAACCTTGTGGGGAAACAAACCTTTCGGGAAAACCAACCTTGTGGGAAAACAAACCTTGTGGGAAAACAAACCTTGTGTTAAAACAAACCTTGTGGGAAAACAAACCTTGTGAGAAAACAAACCTTGTGGGGAAACAAACCTAGTGGGAAAACAAACCTTGAGAGAAAACAAACCTTGTGGGAAAACCAACCTTATGGGAAAACAAACCTAGTTGGAAAACAAACCTTGTGGGGAAACAAACCTTTCGGGAAAACCAACCTTGTGGGAAAACAAACCTTGTGGGAAAACAAACCTTGTGGGAAAACCAACCTAGTGGGAAAACAAACCTTGTGAGAAAACAAACCTTGTGGGGAAACTAACCTTGAGGGAAAACCAACCTTGCGGGAAAGCCAACCTTTTGGGAAAACCAACCTTGCGGGAAAACCAACCTTGTGAGAAAACAAAGCTTGTGGGAAAACAAACCTTGTGGGAAAACCAACCTAGTGGGAAAAACAACCTAGTGGGAAAACAAACCTTGTGAGAAAACAAACCTTGTGGGAAAACCAACCTTATGGGGAAAGCAACCCTGCGGGAAAACCAACCTTGTGGGAAAACCAACCTTGTGGGAAAACTAACCTTGTGGGAAAGCGAACCTTTTGGGAAAACCAACACAGTGGGAAAACAAACCTTGTGGGAAAACCAACCTTGCGGGAAAACCAACCTTGGGGGAAAACAAACCTTGTGGGAAAACAAACCTTGTGGGGAAACAAACCTAGTGGGAAAACAAACCTTGTGAGGAAACAATCCTTGTGGGAAAACAAACCTTATGGGGAAACAAACCTTGTGGGAAAACCAACCTTGCGAGAGAACTAACGTTGTGGGAAAACCAACCTTGTGGGAAAACAAACCTTGTGAGAAAACAAACCTTCTGGGGAAACAAGCCTTGTGGGAAAACCAACCTTGCGGGAAAGCGAACCTTTTGGGAAAACCACACAGTGGGAAAACAAACCTTGTGGGAAAACAAACCTTGCGGGAAAACTAACCTTGTGGGAAAACAAACCCTACGGGAAAACCAACCTTGTGGGAAAACCAACCTTGTGGGGAAACAAACCTTTCGGGAAAACTAACCTTGTGGGAAAACAAACCCTGCGGGAAAACCAACCTTGTGGGAAAACCAACCTTGTGGGAAAACAAACCTTGTGGGAAAACAAACCTTATGGGGAAACAAACCTTGTGGGAAAACCAACCTTGCGAGAGAACTAACGTTGTGGGAAAACCAACCTTGTGGGAAAACAAACCTTGTGAGAAAACAAACCTTCTGGGGAAACAAGCCTTGTGGGAAAACCAACCTTGCGGGAAAGCGAACCTTTTGGGAAAACCACACAGTGGGAAAACAAACCTTGTGGGAAAACCAACCTTGCGGGAAAACCAACCTTGGGGGAAAACAAAGCTTGTGGGAAAACAAACCTTGTGGGAAAACCAACCTAGTGGGAAAAAAAACCTAGTGGGAAAACAAACCTTGTGAGAAAACAAACCTTGTGGGAAAACCAACCTTATGGGGAAAGCAGCCCTGCGGGAAAACCAACCTTGTGGGAAAACCAACCTTGTGGGAAAGCGAACCTTTTGGGAAAACCGATACAGTGGGAAAACAAACCTTGTGGGAAAACCAACCTTGCGGGAAAACCAACCTTGGGGGAAAACAATCCTTGTGGGAAAACAAACCTTGTGGGGAAACAAACCTAGTGGGAAAACAAACCTTGTGAGAAAACAATCCTTGTGGGAAAACAAACCTTGTGGGGAAACAAACCTTGCGGGAAAACTAACCTTGTGGGAAAACAAACCCTGCGGGAAAACCAACCTTGTGGGAAAACCAACCTTGTGGGGAAACAAACCTTTCGGGAAAACCAACCTTGTGGGAAAACAAACCTTGTGGGAAAACAAACCTTGTGTTAAAACAAACCTTGTGGGAAAACAAACCTTGTGAGAAAACAAACCTTGTGGGGAAACAAACCTAGTGGGAAAACAAACCTTGAGAGAAAACAAACCTTGTGGGAAAACCAACCTTATGGGAAAACAAACCTAGTTGGAAAACAAACCTTGTGGGGAAACAAACCTTTCGGGAAAACCAACCTTGTGGGAAAACAAACCTTGTGGGAAAACAAACCTTGTGGGAAAACCAACCTAGTGGGAAAACAAACCTTGTGAGAAAACAAACCTTGTGGGGAAACTAACCTTGAGGGAAAACCAACCTTGCGGGAAAGCCAACCTTTTGGGAAAACCAACCTTGCGGGAAAACCAACCTTGTGAGAAAACAAAGCTTGTGGGAAAACAAACCTTGTGGGAAAACCAACCTAGTGGGAAAAACAACCTAGTGGGAAAACAAACCTTGTGAGAAAACAAACCTTGTGGGAAAACCAACCTTATGGGGAAAGCAACCCTGCGGGAAAACCAACCTTGTGGGAAAACCAACCTTGTGGGAAAACTAACCTTGTGGGAAAGCGAACCTTTTGGGAAAACCAACACAGTGGGAAAACAAACCTTGTGGGAAAACCAACCTTGCGGGAAAACCAACCTTGGGGGAAAACAAACCTTGTGGGAAAACAAACCTTGTGGGGAAACAAACCTAGTGGGAAAACAAACCTTGTGAGGAAACAATCCTTGTGGGAAAACAAACCTGGTGGGGAAACAAACCTTGCGGGAAAACTAACCTTGCGGGAAAACAAACCCTGCGGGAAAACCAACCTTGTGGGAAAACCAACCTTGTGGGGAAACAAACCTTTCGGGAAAACCAACCTTGTGGGAAAACAAACCATGTGGGAAAACGAACCTTGTATTAAAACAAACCTTGTGGGAAAACAAACCTTGTGAGAAAACAAACCTTGTGGGGAAACAAACCGGGAAAACAAACCTTGTGAGAAAACAAACCTTGTGGGAAAACCAACCTTATGGGAAAACAAACCTAGTGGGAAAACAAACATTGTGGGGAAACAAACCTTTCGGGAAAACCAACCTTGTGGGAAAACAAACCTTGTGGGAAAACCAACCTAGTGGGAAAACAAACCTTGTGAGAAAACAAACCTTGTGGGAAAACCAACCTTATGGGGAAACAAACCCTGCGTTAAAACCAAACTTGTGGGAAAACCAACCTTGCGGGAAAGCGAACCTTTAGGGAAAACCAACACAGTGGGAAAACAAACCTTGTGAGAAAACAATCCTTGTGGGAAAACAAACCTTGTGGGGAAACAAACCTTGTGGGGAAACAAACCTTGTGGGAAAACTAACCTTGTGGGAAAACAAACCTTGCGGGAAAACTAACCTTGTGGGAAAACAAACCCTGCGGGAAAACCAACCTTGTGGGAAAACCAACCTTGTCCGGAAACAAACCTTTTGGGAAAACCAACCTTGTGGGAAAACAAACCTTGTGGGAAAACAAACCTTGTGGGAAAACAAACCTTGTGGGAAAACAAACCTTCTGGGAAAACAAACCTTGTGAGAAAACAAACCTTGTGGGGAAAGAAACCCTGGGGGAAAACAAAGCTTGTGGGAAAACAAACCTTGTGGGAAAACCAACCTAGTGGGAAAAACAACCTAGTGGGAAAACAAACCTTGTGAGAAAACAAACCTTGTGGGAAAACCAACCTTATGGGGAAAGCAACCCTGCGGGAAAACCAACCTTGTGGGAAAACCAACCTTGTGGGAAAGCGAACCTTTTGGGAAAACCAACACAGTGGGAAAACAAACCTTGTGGGAAAACCAACCTTGCGGAAAAACCAACCTTGGGGGAAAACAAACCTTGTGGGAAAACAAACCTTGTGGGGAAACAAACCTAGTGGGAAAACAAACCTTGTGAGAAAACAATCCTTGTGGGAAAACAAACCTTGTGGGGAAACAAACCTTGCGGGAAAACTAACCTTGTGGGAAAACAAACCCTACGGGAAAACCAACCTTGTGGGAAAACCAACCTTGTGGGGAAACAAACCTTTCGGGAAAACTAACCTTGGGGGAAAACAAACCCTGCGGGAAAACCAACCTTGTGGGAAAACCAACCTTGTGGGAAAACAAACCTTGTGGGAAAACAAACCTTATGGGGAAACAAACCTTGTGGGAAAACCAACCTTGTGAGAGAACTAACGTTGTGGGAAAACCAACCTTGTGGGAAAACAAACCTTGTGAGAAAAAAAACCTTGTGGGGAAACAAACCTTGTGGGAAAACCAACCTTGCGGGAAAGCGAACCTTTTGGGAAAACCACACAGTGGGAAAACAAACCTTGTGGGAAAACCAACCTTGTTGGAAAACCAACCTAGTGGGAAAAACAACCTAGTGGGAAAACAAACCTTGTGAGAAAACAAACCTTGTGGGAAAACCAACCTTATGGGGAAAGCAACCCTGCGGGAAAACCAACCTTGTGGGAAAACCAACCTTGTGGGAAAACCAACCTTTTGGGAAAGCGAACCTTTTGGGAAAACCAACACAGTGGGAAAACAAACCTTGTGGGAAAACAAACCTTGTGCGGAAACAAACCTTGCGGGAAAACTAACCTTGTGGGAAAACAAACCCTGCGGGAAAACCAACCTTGTGGGAAAACCAACCTTGTGAGGAAACAAACCTTTCGGGAAAACCAACCTTGTGGGAAAACAAACCTTGTGGGAAAACAAACCTTGTGGGGAAACAAACCTTGTGGGAAAACCAACCTTGCGGGAAAGCGAACCTTTTGGGAAAACCAACACAGTGGGAAAACAAACTTTGTGGGTAAACCAACCTTGCGGGAAAACCAACCTTGGGGGAAAACAAAGCTTGTGGGAAAACAAACCTTGTGGGAAAACCAACCTAGTGGGAAAAACAACCTTGGGGGAAAACAAAGCTTGTGGGAAAACAAACCTTGTGGGAAAACCAACCTAGTGGGAAAAACAACCTAGTGGGAAAACAAACCTTGTGAGAAAACAAACCTTGTGGGAAAACCAACCTTATGGGGAAAGCAACCCTGCGGGAAAACCAACCTTGTGGGAAAACAAACCTTATGGGAAAACAAACCTTATGGGGAAACAAACCTTGTGGGAAAACCAACCTTGCGGGAAAGCGAACCTTTTGGGAAAGCGAACCTTTTGGGAAAACCAACACAGTGGGAAAACAAACCTTGTGGGAAAACAAACCTTGTGGGAAAACAAACCTTGTGGGAAAACAAACCTTGTGAGAAAACAAACCTTGTGGGGAAACAAACCTAGTGGGAAAACAAACCTTGTGAGAAAAAAAACCTTGTGGGAAAACCAACCTTATGGGAAAACAAACCTAGTGGGAAAACAAAACTTGTGGGGAAACAAACCTTTCGGGAAAACCAACCTTGTGGGAAAACAAACCTTGTGGGAAAACCAACCTTGTGGGAAAGCGAACCTTTTGGGAAAACCAACACAGTGGGAAAACAAACCTTGTGGGAAAACCAACCTTGCGGGAAAACCAACCTTGGGGGAAAACAAACCTTGTGGGAAAACAAACCTTGTGGGAAAACAAACCTAGTGGGAAAACAATCCTTGTGGGAAAACCAACCTTGCGGGAAAGCGAACCTTTTGGGAAAAACCAACACAGTGGGAAAACAAACCTTGTGAGAAAACAATCCTTGTGGGAAAACAAACCTTGTGGGGAAACAAACCTTGTGGGGAAACAAACCTTGTGGGAAAACTAACCTTGTGGGAAAACAAACCTTGCGGGAAAACTAACCTTGTGGGAAAACAAACCTTGCGGGAAAACCAACCTTGCGGGAAAGCGAACCTTTTGGGAAAACCAACACAGTGGGAAAACAAACCTTGTGGGAAAACCAACCTTGCGGGAAAACCAACCTTGGGGGAAAACAAAGCTTGTGGGAAAACAAACCTTGTGGGAAAACCAACCTAGTGGGAAAAACAACCTAGTGGGAAAACAAACCTTGTGAGAAAACAAACCTTGTGGGAAAACCAACCTTATGGGGAAAGCAACCTTGCGGGAAAACCAACCTTGTGGGAAAACAAACCTTGTGGGAAAACAAACCTTGTGGGAAAACAAACCTTGTGGGAAAACCAACCTTGTGGGAAAACCAACCTTATGGGGAAAGCAACCCTGCGGGAAAACCAACCTTGTGGGAAAACCAACCTTGTGGGGAAAGCAACCCTGCGGGAAAACCAACCTTGTGGGAAAACCAACCTTGTGGGAAAACCAACCTTGTGGGAAAGCGAACCTTTTGGGAAAAACCAACACAGTGGGAAAACAAACCTTGTGGGAAAACCAACCTTGCGGGAAAGCGAACCTTTTGGGAAAACCAACACAGTGGGAAAACAAACCTTGCGGGAAAGCGAACCTTTTGGGAAAACCAACACAGTGGGAAAACAAACCTTGTGGGAAAACCAACCTTGCGGGAAAACCAACCTTGGGGGAAAACAAAGCTTGTGGGAAAACAAACCTTGTGGGGAAACAAACCTTGTGGGAAAACTAACCTTGTGGGAAAACAAACCCTGCGGGAAAACCAAACTTGTGGGAAAACCAACCCTGCGGGAAAACCAACCTTGTGGGAAAACAAACCTTGTGGGAAAACTAACCTTGTGGGAAAACAAACCTTGCGGGAAAACTAACCTTGTGGGAAAACAAACCCTGCGGGAAAACCAAACTTGTGGGAAAACCAACCCTGCGGGAAAACCAACCTTGTGGGAAAACAAACCTTGTGGGAAAACAAACCTTGTGGGAAAACAAACCTTGTGAGAAAACAAACCCTGCGGGAAAACCAACCTTGTGGGAAAACCAACCTTGTCCGGAAACAAACCTTTCGGGAAAACCAACCTTGTGGGAAAACAAACCTTGTGGGAAAACAAACCTTGTGGGAAAACAAAACTTTTGGGAAAACAAACCTTGTGAGAAAACAAACCTTGTGGGGAAAGAAACCCTGGGGGAAAACAAAGCTTGTGGGAAAACAAACCTTGTGGGAAAACCAACCTAGTGGGAAAAACAACCTAGTGGGAAAACAAACCTTGTGAGAAAACAAACCTTGTGGGAAAACCAACCTTATGGGGAAAGCAACCCTGCGGGAAAACCAACCTTGTGGGAAAACCAACCTTGTAGGAAAGCGAACCTTTTGGGAAAACCAACACAGTGGGAAAACAAACCTTGTGGGAAAACCAACCTTGCGGAAAAACCAACCTTGGGGGAAAACAAACCTTGTGGGAAAACAAACCTTGTGGGGAAACAAACCTAGTGGGAAAACAAACCTTGTGAGAAAACAATCCTTGTGGGAAAACAAACCTTGTGGGAAAACAAACCTTGCGGGAAAACTAACCTTGTGGGAAAACAAACCCTACGGGAAAACCAACCTTGTGGGAAAACCAACCTTGTGGGAAAACAAACCTTTCGGGAAAACAAACCTTGCGGGAAAACTAACCTTGTGGGAAAACAAACCCTACGGGAAAACCAACCTTGTGGGAAAACCAACCTTGTGGGAAAACAAACCTTTCGGGAAAACAAAGCTTGTGGGAAAACAAACCTTGTGGGAAAACCAACCTAGTGGGAAAAACAACCTAGTGGGAAAACAAACCTTGTGAGAAAACAAACCTTGTGGGAAAACCAACCTTATGGGGAAAGCAACCCTGCGGGAAAACCAACCTTGTGGGAAAACCAACCTTGTAGGAAAGCGAACCTTTTGGGAAAACCAACACAGTGGGAAAACAAACCTTGTGGGAAAACCAACCTTGCGGAAAAACCAACCTTGGGGGAAAACAAAGCTTGTGGGAAAACAAACCTTGTGGGGAAACAAACCTTGTGGGAAAACTAACCTTGTGGGAAAACAAACCCTGCGGGAAAACCAAACTTGTGGGAAAACCAACCCTGCGGGAAAACCAACCTTGTGGGAAAACAAACCTTGTGGGAAAACAAACCTTGTGGGAAAACAAACCTTGTGAGAAAACAAACCTTGGGGGAAAACCAACCTTATGGGGAAACAAACCCTGCGGGAAAACCAACCTTGTGGGAAAACCAACCTTGCGGAAAAGCGAACCTTTTGGGAAAACCAACACAGTGGGAAAAGAAACCTTGTGAGAAAACAATCCTTGTGGGAAAACTAACCTTGTGGGAAAACAAACCTTGCGGGAAAACTAACCTTGTGGGAAAACAAACCCTGCGGGAAAACCAACCTTGTGGGAAAACCAACCTTGTCCGGAAACAAACCTTTCGGGAAAACCAACCTTGTGGGAAAACAAACCTTGTGGGAAAACAAACCTTGTGGGAAAACAAAACTTTTGGGAAAACAAACCTTGTGAGAAAACAAACCTTGTGGGGAAAGAAACCCTGGGGGAAAACAAAGCTTGTGGGAAAACAAACCTTGTGGGAAAACCAACCTAGTGGGAAAAACAACCTAGTGGGAAAACAAACCTTGTGAGAAAACAAACCTTGTGGGAAAACCAACCTTATGGGGAAAGCAACCCTGCGGGAAAACCAACCTTGTGGGAAAACCAACCTTGTAGGAAAGCGAACCTTTTGGGAAAACCAACACAGTGGGAAAACAAACCTTGTGGGAAAACCAACCTTGCGGAAAAACCAACCTTGGGGGAAAACAAACCTTGTGGGAAAACAAACCTTGTGGGGAAACAAACCTAGTGGGAAAACAAACCTTGTGAGAAAACAATCCTTGTGGGAAAACAAACCTTGTGGGAAAACAAACCTTGCGGGAAAACTAACCTTGTGGGAAAACAAACCCTACGGGAAAACCAACCTTGTGGGAAAACCAACCTTGTGGGAAAACAAACCTTTCGGGAAAACTAACCTTGTGGGAAAACAAACCCTGCGGGAAAACCAACCTTGTGGGAAAACCAACCTTGTGGGAAAACAAACCTTGTGGGAAAACCAACCTTGTGAGAGAACTAACGTTGTGGGAAAAACAAACTTGTGGGAAAACAAACCTTGTGAGAAAACAAACCTTGTGGGGAAACAAACCTTGTGGGAAAACCAACCTTGCGGGAAAGCGAACCTTTTGGGAAAACCACACAGTGGGAAAACAAACCTTGTGGGAAAACAAACCTTATGGGGAAACAAACCTTGTGGGAAAACCAACCTTGTGAGAGAACTAACGTTGTGGGAAAACAAACCTTGTGAGAAAACAAACCTTGTGGGAAAACCAACCTTATGGGGAAAGCAACCCTGCGGGAAAACCAACCTTGTGGGAAAACCAACCTTGTGGGAAAACCAACCTTTTGGGAAAGCGAACCTTTTGGGAAAACCAACACAGTGGGAAAACAAACCTTGTGGGAAAACAAACCTTGTGGGGAAACAAACCTTGCGGGAAAACTAACCTTGTGGGAAAACAAACCTTGTGAGAAAACAAACCTTGGGGGAAAACCAACCTTATGGGGAAACAAACCCTGCGGGAAAACCAACCTTGTGGGAAAACCAACCTTGCGGAAAAGCGAACCTTTTGGGAAAACCAACACAGTGGGAAAACAAACCTTGTGGGAAAACAAACCTTGTGGGAAAACAAACCTTGTGGGAAAACAAACCTTGTGAGAAAACAAACCTTGTGGGGAAACAAACCTAGTGGGAAAACAAACCTTGTGAGAAAACAAACCTTGTGGGAAAACCAATCTTATGGGAAAACAAACCTAGTGGGAAAACAAAACTTGTGGGGAAACAAACCTTTCGGGAAAACCAACCTTGTGGGAAAACAAACCTTGTGGGAAAACCAACCTTGTGGGAAAGCGAACCTTTTGGGAAAACCAACACAGTGGGAAAACAAACCTTGTGGGAAAACCAACCTTGCGGGAAAACCAACCTTGGGGGAAAACAAACCTTGTGGGAAAACAAACCTTGTGGGAAAACAAACCTAGTGGGAAAACAATCCTTGTGGGAAAACCAACCTTGCGGGAAAGCGAACCTTTTGGGAAAAACCAACACAGTGGGAAAACAAACCTTGTGAGAAAACAATCCTTGTGGGAAAACAAACCTTGTGGGGAAACAAACCTTGTGGGGAAACAAACCTTGTGGGAAAACTAACCTTGTGGGAAAACAAACCTTGCGGGAAAACTAACCTTGTGGGAAAACAAACCTTGCGGGAAAACCAACCTTGCGGGAAAGCGAACCTTTTGGGAAAACCAACACAGTGGGAAAACAAACCTTGTGGGAAAACCAACCTTGCGGGAAAACCAACCTTGGGGGAAAACAAAGCTTGTGGGAAAACAAACCTTGTGGGAAAACCAACCTAGTGGGAAAAACAACCTAGTGGGAAAACAAACCTTGTGAGAAAACAAACCTTGTGGGAAAACCAACCTTATGGGGAAAGCAACCTTGCGGGAAAACCAACCTTGTGGGAAAACAAACCTTGTGGGAAAACAAACCTTGTGGGAAAACAAACCTTGTGGGAAAACAAACCTTATGGGAAAACAAACCTTGTGGGGAAACAAACCTTGTGGGAAAACCAACAACAACCTATTGGGAAAACAAACCTTGTGAGGAAACAAACCTTGTGGGAAAACCAACCTTATGGGTAAAGCAACCCTGCGGGAAAACCAACCTTGTGGGAAAACCAACCTTGTGGGAAAGCGAACCTTTTGGGAAAAACCAACACAGTGGGAAAACAAACCTTGTGGGAAAACCAACCTTGCGGGAAAGCGAACCTTTTGGGAAAACCAACACAGTGGGAAAACAAACCTTGTGGGAAAACCAACCTTGCGGGAAAACCAACCTTGGGGGAAAACAAAGCTTGTGGGAAAACAAACCTTGTGGGGAAACAAACCTTGTGGGAAAACTAACCTTGTGGGAAAACAAACCCTGCGGGAAAACCAAACTTGTGGGAAAACCAACCCTGCGGGAAAACCAACCTTGTGGGAAAACAAACCTTGTGGGAAAACTAACCTTGTGGGAAAACAAACCTTGCGGGAAAACTAACCTTGTGGGAAAACAAACCCTGCGGGAAAACCAAACTTGTGGGAAAACCAACCCTGCGGGAAAACCAACCTTGTGGGAAAACAAACCTTGTGGGAAAACAAACCTTGTGGGAAAACAAACCTTGTGAGAAAACAAACCTTGTGGGAAAACCAACCTTATGGGGAAACAAACCCTGCGGGAAAACCAACCTTGTGGGAAAACCAACCTTGCGGAAAAGCGAACCTTTCGGGAAAACCAACACAGTGGGAAAAGAAACCTTGTGAGAAAACAATCCTTGTGGGAAAACAAACCTTGTGGGGAAACAAACCTTGTGGGGAAACAAACCTTGTGGGAAAACTAACCTTGTGGGAAAACAAACCTTGCGGGTAAACTAACCTTGTGGGAAAACAAACCCTGCAGGAAAACCAACACAGTGGGAAAACAAACCTTGTGAGAAAACAATCCTTGTGGGAAAACAAACCTTGTGGGGAAACAAACCTTGTGGGGAAACAAACCTTGTGGGAAAACTAACCTTGTGGGAAAACAAACCTTGCGGGAAAACTAACCTTGTGGGAAAACAAACCTTGTGGGAAAACAAACCTTGTGGGGAAACAAACCTTGTGGGAAAACCAACCTTGCGGGAAAGCGAACCTTTTGGGAAAACCAACACAGTGGGAAAACAAACCTTGTGGGAAAACAAACCTTGTGGGAAAACAAACCTTGTGGGAAAACAAACCTTGTGAGAAAACAAACCTTGTGGGGAAACAAACCTAGTGGGAAAACAAACCTTGTGAGAAAACAAACCTTGTGGGAAAACCAACCTTATGGGAAAACAAACCTAGTGGGAAAACAAAACTTGTGGGGAAACAAACCTTTCGGGAAAACCAACCTTGTGGGAAAACAAACCTTGTGGGAAAACCAACCCAGTGGGAAAGCGAACCTTTTGGGAAAACCAACACAGTGGGAAAACAAACCTTGTGGGAAAACCAACCTTGCGGGAAAACCAACCTTGGGGGAAAACAAACCTTGTGGGAAAACAAACCTTGTGGGAAAACAAACCTAGTGGGAAAACAATCCTTGTGGGAAAACCAACCTTGCGGGAAAGCGAACCTTTTGGGAAAAACCAACACAGTGGAAAAACAAACCTTGTGAGAAAACAATCCTTGTGGGAAAACAAACCTTGTGGGGAAACAAACCTTGTGGGGAAACAAACCTTGTGGGAAAACTAACCTTGTGGGAAAACAAACCTTGCGGGAAAACCAACCTTGCGGGAAAGCGAACCTTTTGGGAAAACCAACACAGTGGGAAAACAAACCTTGTGGGAAAACCAACCTTGCGGTAAAACCAACCTTGGGGGAAAACAAAGCTTGTGGGAAAACCAACCTTGTGGGAAAACCAACCTAGTGGGAAAAACAACCTAGTGGGAAAACAAACCTTGTGAGAAAACAAACCTTGTGGGAAAACCAACCTTATGGGGAAAGCAACCTTGCGGGAAAACCAACCTTGTGGGAAAACCAACCTTGTGGGAAAACAAACCTTGTGGGAAAACAAATCTTGTGGGAAAACAAACCTTATGGGAAAACAAACCTTGTGGGGAAACAAACCTTGTGGGAAAACCAACAACAACCTCTTGGGAAAACAAACCTTGTGAGAAAACAAACCTTGTGGGAAAACCAACCTTATGGGGAAAGCAACCCTGCGGGAAAACCAACCTTGTGGGAAAACCAACCTTGTGGGAAAGCGAACCTTTTGGGAAAAACCAACACAGTGGGAAAACAAACCTTGTGGGAAAACCAACCTTGCGGGAAAGCGAACCTTTCGGGAAAACCAACACAGTGGGAAAACAAACCTTGTGGGAAAACCAACCTTGCGGGAAAACCAACCTTGGGGGAAAACAAAGCTTGTGGGAAAACCAACCTTATGGGGAAACAAACCCTGCGGGAAAACAAATCTTGTGGGAAAACCAACCTTGCGGGAAAGCGAACCTTTTGGGAAAACCAACACAGTGGGAAAACAAACCTTGTGAGAAAACAATCCTTGTGGGAAAACAAACCTTGTGGGGAAACAAACCTTGTGGAGAAACAAACCTTGTGGGAAAACTAACCTTGTGGGAAAACAAACCTTGCGGGAAAACTAACCTTGTGGGAAAACAAACCCTGCGGGAAAACCAACCTTGCGGGAAAACCAACCTTGTGGGGAAACAAACCTTTCGGGAAAACCAACCTTATGGGAAAACAAACCTTGTGGGAAAACAAACCTTGTGGGAAAACCAACCTTATGGGAAAACAAACCTTGTGGGGAAACAAACCTTGTGGGAAAACCAACCTTGCGGGAAAGCGAACCTTTTGGGAAAACAAACATTGTGGGAAAACCAACCTTGCGGGAAAACCAACCTTGGGGGAAAACAAAGCTTGTGGGAAAACAAACCTTGTGGGAAAACCAACCTAGTGGGAAAAACAACCTAGTGGGAAAACAAACCTTGTGAGAAAACAAACCTTGTGGGAAAACCAAACTTATGGGGAAAGCAACCCTGCGGGAAAACCAACCTTGGGGGAAATCAAACCTTGTGGGAAAACAAACCTTGTGGGGAAACAAACCTAGTGGGAAAACAAACCTTGTGAGGAAACAAACCTTGCGGGAAAACTAACCTTGTGGGAAAACAAACCCTGCGGGAAAACCAACCTTGTGGGAAAACCAACCTCGTGGGGAAACAAACCTTTCGGGAAAACTAACCTTGTGGGAAAACAAACCCTGCGGGAAAACCAACCTTGTGGGAAAACAAACCTTGTGGGAAAACAAACCTTGTGGGAAAACAAACCTTGTGAGAAAACAAACCTTGTGGGAAAACCAACCTTATGGGGAAACAAACCCTGCGGAAAAACCAACCTTGTGGGAAAACCAACCTTGCGGGAAAGTGAACCTTTTGGGAAAACCAACACAGTGGGAAAACAAACCTTGTGAGAAAACAATCCTTGTGGGAAAACAAACCTTGTGGGGAAACAAACCTTGTGGGGAAACAAACCTTGTGGGAAAACTAACCTTGTGGGAAAACAAACCTTGCGGGAAAACTAACCTTGTGGGAAAACAAACCCTGCGGGAAAACCAACCTTGTGGGAAAACCAACCTTGTGGGGAAACAAACCTTTCGGGAAAACCAACCTTGTGGGAAAACAAACCTTGTGGGAAAACAAACCTTGTGGGAAAACAAACCTTATGGGGAAAGCAACCCTGCGGGAAAACCAACCTTGTGGGAAAGCGAACCTTTTGGGAAAACCAACACAGTGGGAAAACAAACCTTGTGGGAAAACCAACCTTGCAGGAAAACCAACCTTGTGGGAAAACCAACCTTGTGGGAAAACAAACCTTGTGGGAAAACAAACCTTGTGGGAAAACAAACCTTGTGGGAAAACAAACCTTATGGGAAAACAAACCTTGTGGGGAAACAAACCTTGTGGGAAAACCAACCTTGCGGGAAAGCGAACCTTTTGGGAAAACCAACACAGTGGGAAAACAAACCTTGTGGGAAAACCAACCTTGAGGGAAAACCAACCTTGGGGGAAAACAAAGCTTGTGGGAAAACAAACCTTGTGGGAAAACCAACCTAGTGGGAAAAACAACCTAGTGGGAAAACAAACCTTGTGAGAAAACAAACCTTGTGGGAAAACCAACCTTATGGGGAAAGCAACCCTGCGGGAAAACTAACCTTGTGGGGAAACAAACCTTTCGGGAAAACCAACCTTGTGGGAAAACAAACCTTGTGGGAAAACAAACCTTGTGGGAAAACAAACCTTGTGGGAAAACAAACCTTGTGAGAAAACAAACCTTGTGGGGAAACAAACCTAGTGGGAAAACAAACCTTGTGAGAAAACAAACCTTGTGGGAAAACCAACCTTATGGGAAAACAAACCTAGTGGGAAAACAAACCTTGTGGGGAAACAAACCTTTCGGGAAAACCAACCTTGTGGGAAAACAAACCTTGTGGGAAAACAAACCTTGTGGTAAAACAAACCTTGTGGGAAAACAAACCTTATGGGAAAACAAACCTTGTGGGGAAACAAACCTTGTGGGAAAACCAACCTTGCGGGAAAGCGAACCTTTTGGGAAAACCAACACAGTGGGAAAACAAACCTTTCCCGCAGGGTTTTTTTTCCCACAAGGTTAGTTTTCCCGAAAGGTTTGTTTCTCCACAAGGTGGGTTTTCCCACAAGGTTGGTTTTCCCGCAGGGTTTGTTTTCCCACAAGGTTTGTTTTCCCACAAGGTTGGTTTTCCCGAAAGGTTTGTTTTCCCACAAGGTTGGTTTTCCCGAAAGGTTTGTTTCCCCACAAGGTTGGTTTTCCCACAAGGTTGGTTTTCCCGAAATGTTTGTTTCCCCGCAAGGTTGGTTTTCCCGCAAGGTTTGTTTCCCCACAAGGTTTGTTTTCCCACAAGGATTGTTTTCTCACAAGGTTTGTTTTCCCACTAGGTTTGTTTCCCCACAAGGTTTGTTTTCCCACAAGGTTTGTTTTCCCCCAAGGTTTGTTTTCCCACAAGGTTGGTTTTCCCGAAAGGTTTGTTTCCCCACAAGGTTGGTTTTCCCACAAGGTTGGTTTTCCCGAAAGGTTTGTTTCCCCACAAGGTTGGTTTTGCGGGAAAGCAAACCTTGTGGGAAAACAAACCTTGTGGGAAAACAAACCTTATGGGAAAACAAACCTTGTGGGGAAACAAACCTTGTGGGAAAACCAACCTTGCGGGAAAGCGAACCTTTTGGGAAAACCAACACAGTGGGAAAACAGGCCTTGTGGGAAAACCAACCTTGCGGGAAAACCAACCTTGGGAGAAAACTAAGCTTGTGGGAAAACAAACCTTGTGGGAAAACCAACCTAGTGGGAAAAACAACCTAGTGGGAAAACAAACCTTGTGAGAAAACAAACCTTGTGGGAAAACTAACCTTATGGGGAAAGCAACCCTGCGGGAAAACCAACCTTGTAGGAAAACCAACCTTGTGGGAAAGCGAACCTTTTGGGAAAACCAACACAGTGGGAAAACAAACCTTTTGGGAAAACCAACCTTGCGGGAAAACCAACCTTGGGGGAAAACAAACCTGGTGGGAAAACAAACCTTGTGGGGAAACAAACGTAGTGGGAAAAAAAACCTTGTGAGAAGACAATCCTTGTGGGAAAACAAACCTTGTGGGGAAACAAGCCTTGCGGGAAAACTAACCTTGTGGTAAAACAAACCCTGCGGGAAAACCAACCTTGTGGGAAAACCAACCTTGTGGGGAAACAAACCTTTCGGGAAAACCAACCTTGTGGGAAAACAAACCTTGTGGGAAAACAAACCTTGTGGGAAAACAAACCTTGTGGGAAAACAAACCTTGTGGGAAAACCAACCTTATGGGAAAACAAACCTAGTGGGAAAACAAACCTTGTGAGAAAACAATCCTTGTGGGAAAACCCACCTTGTGGGGAAACAAACCTTTCGGGAAAACTAACCTTGTGGGAAAACAAACCCTGCGGGAAAACCAACCTTGTGGGAAAACCAACCTTGTGGGAAAACAAACCTTGTGGGAAAACAAACCTTGTGAGAAAACAAACCTTGTGGGAAAACCAACCTTATGGGGAAACAAACCCTGCGGGAAAACCAACCTTGTGGGAAAACCAACCTTGCGGGAAAGCTAACCTTTTGGGAAAACCAACACAGTGGGAAAACAAACCTTGTGAGAAAACAATCCTTGTGGGAAAACAAACCTTGTGGGGAAACAAACCTTGTGGGGAAACAAACCTTGTGGGAAAACTAACCTTGTGGGAAAACAAACCTTGCGGGAAAACTAACCTTGTGGGAAAACAAACCCTGCGGGAAAACCAACCTTGTGGGAAACCAACCTTGTGGGGAAACAAACCTTTCGGGAAAACCAACCTTGTGGGAAAACAGACCTTGTGGGAAAACAAACCTTGTGGGAAAACAAACCTTATGGGGAAAGCAACCCTGCGGGAAAACCAACCTTGTGGAAAAACCAACCTTGTGGGAAAGCGAACCTTTTGGGAAAACCAACACAGTGGGAAAACAAACCTTGTGGGAAAACCAACCTTGCGGGAAATCCAACCTTGTGGGAAAACCAACCTTGCGGGAAAACCAACCTAGTGGGAAAAACAACCTAGTGGGAAAACAAACCTTGTGAGAAAACAAACCCTGTGGGAAAACCAACCTTGTGGGAAAACCAACCTTGTGGGGAAACAAACCTTTCGGGAAAACCAACCTTGTGGGAAAACAAACCTTGTGAGAAAACAAACCTTGTGGGGAAACAAACCTTGTGGGAAAACCAACCTTGCGGGAAAGCGAAAATTTTGGGAAAAGAAACCTTGTGAGAAAACAAACCTTGTGGGAAAACCAACCTTATGGGGAAAGAAACCTTGTGGGGAAACAAACCTTTCGGGAAAACCAACCTTGTGGGAAAACAAACCTTGTGGGAAAACAAACCTTGTGGGAAAACAAACCTTGTGGGAAAACAAACCTTGTGGGGAAACAAACCTTGTGGGGAAACAAACCTTGTGGGAAAACTAACCTTGTGGGAAAACAAACCTTGCGGGAAAACTAACCTTGTTGGAAAACAAACCCTGCGGGAAAACCAACCTTGTGGGAAAACCAACCTTGTGGGGAAACAAACCTTTCGGGAAAACCAACCTTGTGGGAAAACAGACCTTGTGGGAAAACAAACCTTATGGGAAAACAAACCTTGTGGGGAAACAAACCTTGTGGGAAAACCAACCTTGCGGGAAAGCGAACCTTTTGGGAAAACCAACACAGTGGGAAAACAAACCTTTCCCGCAGGGTTTTTTTTCCCACAAGGTTAGTTTTCCCGAAAGGTTTGTTTCCCCACAAGGTGGGTTTTCCCACAAGGTTGGTTTTCCCGCAGGGTTTGTTTTCCCACAAGGTTTGTTTTCCCACAAGGTTGGTTTTCCCGAAAGGTTTGTTTTCCCACAAGGTTGGTTTTCCCGAAAGGTTTGTTTCCCCACAAGGTTGGTTTTCCCACAAGGTTGGTTTTCCCGAAATGTTTGTTTCCCCGCAAGGTTGGTTTTCCCGCAAGGTTTGTTTCCCCACAAGGTTTGTTTTCCCACAAGGATTGTTTTCTCACAAGGTTTGTTTTCCCACTAGGTTTGTTTCCCCACAAGGTTTGTTTTCCCACAAGGTTTGTTTTCTCCCAAGGTTTGTTTTCCCACAAGGTTGGTTTTCCCGAAAGGTTTGTTTCCCCACAAGGTTGGTTTTCCCACAAGGTTGGTTTTCCCGAAAGGTTTGTTTCCCCACAAGGTTGGTTTTGCGGGAAAGCAAACCTTGTGGGAAAACAAACCTTGTGGGAAAACAAACCTTATGGGAAAACAAACCTTGTGGGGAAACAAACCTTGTGGGAAAACCAACCTTGCGGGAAAGCGAACCTTTTGGGAAAACCAACACAGTGGGAAAACAGGCCTTGTGGGAAAACCAACCTTGCGGGAAAACCAACCTTGGGAGAAAACTAAGCTTGTGGGAAAACAAACCTTGTGGGAAAACCAACCTAGTGGGAAAAACAACCTAGTGGGAAAACAAACCTTGTGAGAAAACAAACCTTGTGGAAAAACTAACCTTATGGGGAAAGCAACCCTGCGGGAAAACCAACCTTGTAGGAAAACCAACCTTGTGGGAAAGCGAACCTTTTGGGAAAACCAACACAGTGGGAAAACAAACCTTTTGGGAAAACCAACCTTGCGGGAAAACCAACCTTGGGGGAAAACAAACCTGGTGGGAAAACAAACCTTGTGGGGAAACAAACCTAGTGGGAAAAAAAACCTTGTGAGAAGACAATCCTTGTGGGAAAACAAACCTTGTGGGGAAACAAGCCTTGCGGGAAAACTAACCTTGTGGTAAAACAAACCCTGCGGGAAAACCAACCTTGTGGGAAAACCAACCTTGTGGGGAAACAAACCTTTCGGGAAAACCAACCTTGTGGGAAAACAAACCTTGTGGGAAAACAAACCTTGTGGGAAAACAAACCTTGTGGGAAAACAAACCTTGTGAGAAAACAAACCTTGTGGGGAAACAAACATAGTGGGAAAACAAACCTTGTGTGAAAACAAACCTTGTGGGAAAACCAACCTTATGGGAAAACAAACCTAGTGGGAAAACAAACCTTGTGAGAAAACAATCCTTGTGGGAAAACAAACCTTGTGGGGAAACAAACCTTGCGGGAAAACTAACCTTTTGGGAAAACAAACCCTGCGGGAAAACCAACCTTGTGGGAAACCAACCTTGTGGGGAAACAAACCTTTCGGGAAAACCAACCTTGTGGGAAAACAGACCTTGTGGGAAAACAAACCTTGTGGGAAAACAAACCTTATGGGGAAAGCAACCCTGCGGGAAAACCAACCTTGCGGGAAAGCTAACCTTTTGGGAAAACCAACACAGTGGGAAAACAAACCTTGTGAGAAAACAATCCTTGTGGGAAAACAAACCTTGTGGGGAAACAAACCTTGTGGGGAAACAAACCTTGTGGGAAAACTAACCTTGTGGGAAAACAAACCTTGCGGGAAAACTAACCTTGTGGGAAAACAAACCCTGCGGGAAAACCAACCTTGTGGGAAACCAACCTTGTGGGGAAACAAACCTTTCGGGAAAACCAACCTTGTGGGAAAACAGACCTTGTGGGAAAACAAACCTTGTGGGAAAACAAACCTTATGGGGAAAGCAACCCTGCGGGAAAACCAACCTTGTGGAAAAACCAACCTTGTGGGAAAGCGAACCTTTTGGGAAAACCAACACAGTGGGAAAACAAACCTTGTGGGAAAACCAACCTTGCGGGAAAACCAACCTTGTGGGAAAACCAACCTTGCGGGAAAACCAACCTAGTGGGAAAAACAACCTAGTGGGAAAACAAACCTTGTGAGAAAACAAACCCTGTGGGAAAACCAACCTTGTGCGAAAACCAACCTTGTGGGGAAACAAACCTTTCGGGAAAACCAACCTTGTGGGAAAACAAACCTTGTGAGAAAACAAACCTTGTGGGGAAACAAACCTTGTGGGAAAACCAACCTTGCGGGAAAGCGAAAATTTTGGGGAAAAGAAACCTTGTGAGAAAACAAACCTTGTGGAAAAACCAACCTTATGGGGAAAGAAACCTTGTGGGGAAACAAACCTTGTGGGAAAACCAACCTTATGGGGAAACAAACCCTGCGGGAAAACCAACCTTGTGGGAAAACCAACCTTGCGGGAAAGCTAACCTTTTGGGAAAACCAACACAGTGGGAAAACAAACCTTGTGAGAAAACAATCCTTGTGGGAAAACAAACCTTGTGGGGAAACAAACCTTGTGGGGAAACAAACCTTGTGGGAAAACTAACCTTGTGGGAAAACAAACCTTGCGGGAAAACTAACCTTGTGGGAAAACAAACCCTGCGGGAAAACCAACCTTGTGGGAAACCAACCTTGTGGGGAAACAAACCTTTCGGGAAAACCAACCTTGTGGGAAAACAGACCTTGTGGGAAAACAAACCTTGTGGAAAAACAAACCTTATGGGGAAAGCAACCATGTGGGAAAACCAACCTTGTGGAAAAACCAACCTTGTGGGAAAGCGAACCTTTTGGGAAAACCAACACAGTGGGAAAACAAACCTTGTGGGAAAACCAACCTTGCGGGAAATCCAACCTTGTGGGAAAACCAACCTTGCGGGAAAACCAACCTAGTGGGAAAAACAACCTAGTGGGAAAACAAACCTTGTGAGAAAACAAACCCTGTGGGAAAACCAACCTTGTGGGAAAACCAACCTTGTGGGGAAACAAACCTTTCGGGAAAACCAACCTTGTGGGAAAACAAACCTTGTGAGAAAACAAACCTTGTGGGGAAACAAACCTTGTGGGAAAACCAACCTTGCGGGAAAGCGAAAATTTTGGGAAAAGAAACCTTGTGAGAAAACAAACCTTGTGGGAAAACCAACCTTATGGGGAAAGAAACCTTGTGGGGAAACAAACCTTTCGGGAAAACCAACCTTGTGGGAAAACAAACCTTGTGGGAAAACAAACCTTGTGGGAAAACAAACCTTGTGGGAAAACAAACCTTGTGGGGAAACAAACCTTGTGGGGAAACAAACCTTGTGGGAAAACTAACCTTGTGGGAAAACAAACCTTGCGGGAAAACTAACCTTGTTGGAAAACAAACCCTGCGGGAAAACCAACCTTGTGGGAAAACCAACCTTGTGGGGAAACAAACCTTTCGGGAAAACCAACCTTGTGGGAAAACAGACCTTGTGGGAAAACAAACCTTGTGGGAAAACAAACCTTGTGAGAAAACAAACCTTGTGGGGAAACAAACCTAGTGGGAAAACAAACCTTGTGAGAAAACAAACCTTGTGGGAAAACCAACCTTATGGGAAAACAAACCTAGTGGGAAAACAAACCTTGTGGGGAAACAAACCTTTCGGGAAAACCAACCTTGTGGGAAAACAAACCTTGTGGGAAAACAAACCTTGTGGGAAAACAAACCTTGTGGGAAAACAAACCTTGTGGGAAAACAAACCTTATGGGAAAACAAACCTTGTGGGGAAACAAACCTTGTGGGAAAACCAACCTTGCGGGAAAGCGAACCTTTTGGGAAAACCGACACAGTGGGAAAACAAACCTTGTGGGAAAACCAACCTTGCGGGAAAACCAACCTTGGGGGAAAACAAAGCTTGTGGGAAAAAAAACCTTGTGGGAAAACCAACCTAGTGGGAAAAACAACCTAGTGGGAAAACAAACCTTGTGAGAAAACAAACCTTGTGAGAAAACCAACCTTATGGGGAAAGCAACCCTGCGGGAAAACCAACCTTGTGGGAAAACCAACCTTGTGGGAAAGCGAACCTCTTGGGAAAACCAACACAGTGGGAAAACAAACCTTGTGGGAAAACCAACCTTGCGGGAAAACCAACCTCGGGGGAAAACAAACCTTGTGGGAAAACAAACCTTGTGGGGAAACAAACCTAGTGGGAAAATAAACCTTGTGAGAAAACAATCCTTGTGGGAAAACAAACCTTCTGGGGAAACAAACCTTGCGGGAAAACTAACCTTGTGGGAAAACAAACCATGCGGGAAAACCAACCTTATGGGGAAACAAACCTTTCGGGAAAAATAACCTTGTGGGAAAACAAACCCTGCGGGAAAACCAACCTTGTGGGAAAACAAACCTTGTGGGAAAACAAACCTTATGGGGAAACAAACCTTGTGGGAAAACCAACCTTATGAGAAAACTAACGTTGTGGGAAAACCAACCTTGTGGGAAAACCAACCTAGCGGAAAAACAAATCTTTAGGGGAAAACAAACCTTGTGGGAAAACAAACCTTGTGGGAAAGACAACCTTATGGTAAAACCAAAACAGTGGGAAAACAAACCTTGTGAGAAAACAAACCTTGTGGGAAAACAAACCTTCTGGGGAAACAAACCTTGTGGGAAAACAAACATTGTGTTAAATCAGACCTTGTGGGAAAACTAAACTTGCGGGAAAACCAACCTTGTGGGAAAACCAACCTTGCGGGAAAACCAACCTTGGGGGAAAACAAACCTTGTGGAAAAACAAACCTTGTGGGAAAACAAACCTTGTGGGAAAACCAACCTAGTGGGAAAACAAACCTTGTGAGAAAACAAACCTTGTGGGAAAACCAACCTTATGGGGAAACAAACCCTGCGGGAAAACCAACCTTGCGGGAAAGCGAATCTTTTGGGAAAACCAACACAGTGGGAAAACAAACCTTGTGAGAAAACAATCCTTGTGGGAAAACAAACCTTGTGGGGAAACAAACCTTGTGGGAAAACTAACCTTGTGGGAAAACAAACCTTGCGGGAAAACTAACCTTGTGGGAAAACAAACCCTGCGGAAAAACCAACCTTGTGGGAAAACCAACCTTGTGGGGAAACAAACCTTTCGGGAAAACCAACCTTGTGGGAAAACAAACCTTGTGGGAAAACAAAACTTGTGGGGAAACAAACCTTGTGGGAAAACCAACCTTGCGGGAAAGCGAACCTTTTGGGAAAACCAACACAGTGGGAAAACAAACCTTGTGGGAAAACCAACCTTGCGGGAAAACCAATCTTGGGGGAAAATAAAGCTTTCCCACGTTTTCCCACAAGGGAAAACATTTTCCCACAAACCTTTCGGGAAAACCAACATTGTGGGAAAACAAACCTTGTGGGAAAACAAAACTTGTGGGGAAACAAACCTTGTGGGAAAACCAACCTTGCGGGAAAGCGAACCTTTTGGGAAAACCAACACAGTGGGAAAACAAACCTTGCAGGAAAACTAACCTTGTGGGAAAACAAACCCTGCGGGAAAACCAACCTTGTGGGAAAACCAACCTTGTGGGGAAACAAACCTTTCGGGAAAACCAACCTTGTGGGGAAACAAAACTTTCGGGAAAACCAACCTTGTGGGAAAACAAACCTTGTGGGAAAACAAACCTTGTGGGAAAACAAACCTTGTGGGAAAACAAACCTTATGGGAAAACAAACTTTGTGGGGAAACAAACCTTGTGGGAAAACCAACCTTGCGGGAAAGCGAACCTTTTGGGAAAACCAACACAGTGGGAAAACAAACCTTGTGGAAAACCAACCTTGCGGGAAAACCAACCTTGGGGGAAAACAAAGCTTGTGGGAAAACAAACCTTGTGGGAAAACCAACCTAGTGGGAAAAACAACCTAGTGGGAAAGCAAACCTTGTGAGAAAACAAACCTTGTGGGAAAACCAACCTTCTGGGGAAAGCAACCCTGCGGGAAAACCAACCTTATGGGAAAACCAACCTTGTGGGAAAGCGAACCTTTTGGGAAAACCAACACAGTGGGAAAACAAACCTTGTGGGAAAACCAACCTTGCGGGAAAGCGAGCCTTTTGGGAAAAACAACACAGTGGGAAAACAAACCTTGTGGGAAAACCAACCTTGCGGGAAAACCAACCTTGGGGGAAAACAAAGATTGTGGGAAAACAAAGCTTGTGGGAAAACCAAACTAGTGGGAAAAACAACCTAGTGGGAAAACAAACCTTGTGAGAAAACAAACCCTGTGGGAAAACCAACCTTGTGGGAAAACCAACCTTGTGGGGAAACAAACCTTTCGGGAAAACCAACCTTTTGGGAAAACAAACCTTGTGGGTAAACAAACCTTGTGGGAAAACAAACCTTGTGGGAAAACAAACCTTGTGAGAAAACAAACCTTGTGGGGAAACAAACCTTGTGGGAAAACCAACCTTGCGGGAAAGCGAACCTTTTGGGAAAACCAACACAGTGGGAAAACAAACCTTGTGGGAAAACCAACCTTGCGGGAAAACCAACCTTGGGGGAAAACAAAGCTAGTGGGAAAACAAACCTTGTGGGAAAACCAACCTAGTGGGAAAAACCCGCAGGGTTGCTTTCCCCATAAGGTTGGTTTTCCCACAAGGTTTGTTTTCTCACAAGGTTTGTGTTCCCACTAGGTTGTTTTTCCCACTAGGTTCGTTTTCCCACAAGGTTTGTTTTCCCACAAGCTCTGTTTTCCCCCAAGGTTGGTTTTCCCGCAAGGTTGGTTTTCCCACAAGGTTTGTTTTCCCACTGTGTTGGTTTTCCCAAAAGGTTCGCTTTCCCGCAAGGTTGGTTTTCCCACAAGGTTTGTTTCCCCACAAGGTTTGTTTTCCCATAAGGTTTGTTTTCCCACAAGGTTTGTTTTCCCACAAGGTTTGTTTTCCCACAAGGTTTGTTTTCCCACAAGGTTGGTTTTCCCGAAAGGTTTGTTTCCCCACAAGGTTTGTTTTCCCACTAGGTTTGTTTTCCCATAAGGTTGGTTTTCCCACAAGTTTTGTTTTCTCACAAGGTTTGTTTTCCCACTAGGTTTGTTTCCCCACAAGGTTTGTTTTCTCACAAGGTTTGTTTTCCCACAAGGTTTGTTTTCCCACAAGGTTTGTTTTCCCACAAGGTTGGTTTTCCCGAAAGGTTTGTTTCCCCACAAGGTTGGTTTTCCCACAAGGTTGGTTTTCCCGCAGGGTTTGTTTTCCCACAAGGTTAGTTTTCCCGCAAGGTTTGTTTCCCCACAAGGTTTGTTTTCCCACAAGGATTGTTTTCCCACTAGGTTTGTTTCCCCACAAGGTTTGTTTTCCCACAAGGTTTGTTTTCCCCCAAGGTTGGTTTTCCCACAAGGTTTGTTTTCCCACTGTGTTGGTTTTCCCAAAAGGTTCGCTTTCCCACAAGGTTGGTTTTCCCACAAGGTTGGTTTTCCCGCAGGGTTGCTTTCCCCATAAGGCTGGTTTTCCCACAAGGTTTGTTTTCTCACAAGGTTTGTTTTCCCACTAGGTTGTTGTTGGTTTTCCCACAAGGTTTGTGTCCCCACAAGGTTTGTTTTCCCATAAGGTTTGTTTCCCACAAGGTTTGTTTTCCCACAAGGTTTGTTTTCCCACAAAGTTTGTTTTCCCACAAGGTTTGTTTTACCACAAGGTTGGTATTCCCGAAAGGTTTGTTTCCCCACAAGGTTTCTTTCCCCATAAGGTTGGTTTTCCCACAAGGTTTGTTTTCTCACAAGGTTTGTTTTCCCACAAGGTTTGTTTTCCCACTAGGTTTGTTTTCCCATAAGGTTGGTTTTCCCACAAGGTTTGTTTTCTCACAAGGTTTGTTTTCCCACTAGGTTTGTTTCCCCACAAGGTTTGTTTTCTCAGAAGGTTGGTTTTCCCACAAGGTTTGTTTCCCCACAAGGTTTGTTTTCCCATAAGGTTTGTTTTCCCACAAGGTTTGTTTTCCCACAAGTTTTGTTTTCTCACAAGGTTTGTTTTCCCACAAGGTTTGTTTTCCCACAAGGTTTGTTTTCCCAAAAGGTTTGTTTTCCCACAAGCTTTGTTTTCCCCCAAGGTTGGTTTTCCCGCAAGGTTGGTTTTCCCACAAGGTTTGTTTTCCCACTTTGTTGGTTTTCCCAAAAGGTTCGCTTTCCCACAAGGTTGGTTTTCCCACAAGGTTGGTTTTCCCACAGGGTTGCTTTCCCCATAAGGTTGGTTTTCCCACAAGGTTTGTTTTCTCACAAGGTTTGTTTTCCCACTAGGTTGTTTTTCCCACTAGGTTGGTTTTCCCACAAGGTTTGTTTTCCCACAAGCTTTGTTTTCCCCCAAGGTTGGTTTTCCCGCAAGGTTGGTTTTCCCACAAGGTTTGTTTTCCCACTGTGTTGGTTTTCCCAAAAGGTTCGCTTTCCCACAAGGTAAGTTTTCCCACAAGGTTGGTTTTCCCGCAGGGTTGCTTTCCCCATAAGGTTGGTTTTCCAACAAGGTTTATTTTCTCACAAGGTTTGTTTTCCCACTAGGTTGTTTTTCCCACTAGGTTGGTTTTCATAGAAGGTTTGTTTTCCCACAAGCTTTGTTTTCCCCCAAGGTTGGTTTTCCCGCAAGGTTGGTTTTCCCACAAGGTTTGTTTTCCCACTGTGTTGTTTTTCCCAAAAGGTTCGCTTTCCCGCAAGGTTGGTTTTCCCACAAGGTTTGTTTCCCCACAAGGTTTGTTTTCCCATAAGGTTTGTTTTCCCACAAGGTTTGTTTTCCCACAAGGTTTGTTTTCCCACAAGGTTTGTTTTCCCACAAGGTTGGTTTTCCCGAAAGGTTTGTTTCCCCACAAGGTTTGTTTTCCCACTAGGTTTATTTTCCCATAAGGTTGGTTTTCCCACAAGTTTTGTTTTCTCACAAGGTTTGTTTCCCACTAAGTTTGTTTCCCCACAAGGTTTGTTTTCTCACAAGGTTTGTTTTTCCCACAAGGTTTGTTTTCCCTCAAGGTTTGTTTTCGCACAAGGTTTGTTTTCCCACAAGGTTGGTTTTCCCGAAAGGTTTGTTTCCCCACAAGGTTGGTTTTCCCACAAGGTTGGTTTTCCCGCAGGTTTTGTTTTCCCACAAGGTTAGTTTTCCCGCAAGGATTGTTTCCCCACAAGGTTTGTTTTCCCACAAGGATTGTTTTCCCACTAGGTTTGTTTCTCCACAAGGTTTGTTTTCCCACAAGGTTTGTTTTCCCCCAAGGTTGGTTTTCCCGCAAGGTTGGATTTCCCACAAGGTTTGTTTTCCAACTGTGTTGGTTTTCCCAAAAGGTTCGCTTTCCAACAAGGTTGGTTTTCCCGCAGGGTTGCTTTCCCCATAAGGTTGGTTTTCCCACAAGGTTTGTTTTCTCACAAGGTTTGTTTCCCCACAAGGTTTGTTTCCCCACAAGGTTTGTTTTCCCACAAGGTTTGTTTTCCCCCAAGGTTGGTTTTCCCGCAAGTTTGGTTTTTCCACAAGGTTTGTTTTCCCACTGTGTTGGTTTTCCCAAAAGGTTCGCTTTCCCCCAAGGTTGGTTTTCCCGCAAGGTTGGTTTTCCCACAAGGTTTGTTTTCCCACTGTGTTGGTTTTCCCAAAAGGTTCGCTTTCCAACAAGGTTGGTTTTCCCGCAGGGTTGCTTTCCCCAAAACAAACCTTGTGGGGAAACAAACCTAGCGGGAAAACAAACCTTGTGAGAAAACCAACCTTGTGGGAAAACAAACCTTGTGGGAAAACAAACCTTGTGGGAAAACAAACCTTGTGGGGAAAGAAACCCTGGGGGAAAACAAAGCTTGTGGGAAAACAAACCTTGTGGGAAAACCAACCTAGTGGGAATAACAACCTAGTGGGAAAACAAACCTTGTGAGAAAACAAACCTTGTGGGAAAACCAACCTTATGGGGAAAGCAACCCTGCGGGAAAACCAACCTTGTGAGAAAACCAACCTTGTGGGAAAGCGAACCTTTTGGGAAAACCAACACAGTGGGAAAACCAACCTTGCCGAAAAACCAACCTTGGGGGAAAACAAACCTTGTGGGAAAACAAACCTTGTGGGGAAACAAACCTAGTGGGAAAAAAAACCTTGTGAGAAAACAATCCTTGTGGGAAAACAAACCTTGTGGGGAAACAAACCTTGCTGGAAAACTAACCTTGTGGGAAAACAAACCCTGCGGGAAAACCAACCTTGTGGGAAAACCAACCTTGTGGGGAAACAAACCTTTCGGGAAAACTAACCTTGTGGGAAAACAAACCCTGCGGGAAAACCAACCTTGTGGGAAAACTAACCTTGTGGGAAAACAAACCTTGTGGGAAAACAAACCTTATGGGGAAACAAACCTTGTGGGAAAACCAACCTTGTGAGCGAACTAACGTTGTGAGAAAACAAACCTTGTGGGGAAACAAACCTTTCGTGAAAACTAACCTTGTGGGAAAACAAACCCTGCGGGAAAACCAACCTTGTGGGAAAACTAACCTTGTGGGAAAACAAACCTTGTGGGAAAACAAACCTTATGGGGAAACAAACCTTGTGGGAAAACCAACTTTGTGGAAAAACAAACTTTGTGAGAAAACAAACCTTGTGGGGAAACAAACCTTGTGGGAAAACCAACCTTGCGGGAAAGCGAACCTTTTGGGAAAACCAACACAGTGGGAAAACAAACCTTGTGGGAAAACCAACCTTGCGGGAAAACCAACCTTGGGGGAAAACAAAGCTTGTGGGAAAACAAACCTTGTGGGAAAACCAACTTAGTGGGAAAAACAACCTAGTGGGAAAACAAACCTTGTGAGAAAACAAACCTTCTGGGAAAACCAACCTTATGGGGAAAGCAACCCTGCGGGAAAACCAACCTTGTGGGAAAACCAACCTTGTGGGAAAACCAACCTTGTGGGAAAGCGAACCTTTTGGGAAAACCAATACAGTGGGAAAACAAACCTTGTGGGAAAACCAACCTTGCGGGAAAAACAACCTTGGGGGAAAACAATCCTTGTGGGAAAACAAACCTTGTGGGGAAACAAACCTAGTGGGAAAACAAACCTTGTGAGAAAACAATCCTTGTGGGAAAACAAACCATGTGGGGAAACAAACCTTGTGGGAAAACCAACCTTATGGGAAAACAAACCTAGTTGGAAAACAAACCTTGTGGGGAAACAAACCTTTCGGGAAAACCAACCTTGTGGGAAAACAAACCTTGTGGGAAAACAAACCTTGTGGGAAAACCAACCTAGTGGGAAAACAAACCTTGTGAGAAAACAAACCTTGTGGGAAAACCAACCTTATGGGGAAACAAACCCTGCGGGAAAACCAACCTTGTGGGAAAACCAACCTTGCGGGAAAGCGAACCTTTTGGGAAAACCAACACAGTGGGAAAACAAACCTTGTGAGAAAACAATCCTTGTGGGAAAACAAACCTTGTGGGGAAACAAACCTTTCGGGAAAACCAATCTTGTGGGAAAACAAACCTTGTGGGAAAACAAACCTTGTGGGAAAACAAACCTTGAGGGAAAACAAACCTTGTGAAAAAACTAACCTTGTGGGAAAACAAACCCTGCGGGAAAACCAACCTTGTGGAAAAACAAACCTTGTGGGAAAACAAACCTTGTGGGAAAGCAAACCTTATGGGGAAATAAACCTTGTGGGAGAACCAACCTTGTGAGAAAACTAACGTTGTGGGAAAACCAACCTTGTGGGAAAACCAACCTAGAGGAAAAACAAATCTTGAGGGAAAATAAACCTTGTGGGAAAACAAACCTTGTGGGAAAGACAACCTTATGGGAAAACCAAAACAGCGGGAAAACAAACCTTGTGAGAAAACAAACCTTGTGGGAAAACAAACCTTGTGGGGAAACAAACCTTGTGGGAAAACAAACATTGTGTTAAATCAGACCTTGTGGGAAAACTAACCTTGCGGGAAAACCATCCTTGTGGGAAAACCAACCTTGTGGGAAAACCAACCTTGGGGGAAAACAAACCTTGTGGGAAAACAAACCTTGTGGGGAAAAAAACCTTGTGGGAAAACCAACCTAGTGGGAAAACAAACCTTGTGAGAAAACAAACCTTGTGGGAAAACCAACCTTATGGGGAAACAAACCCTGCGGGAAAACCAACCTTGTTGGAAAACCAACCTTGCGGGAAAGCGAACCTTTTGGGAAAACCAACACAGTTGGAAAACAAACCTTGTGAGAAAACAATCCTTGTGGGAAAACAAACCTTGTGGGGAAAAAAACCTCGTGGGGAAACAAACCTTGTGGGAAAACTAACCTTGTGGGAAAACAAACCTTGCGGGAAAACTAACCTTGTGGGAAAACAAACCCTGCGGGAAAACCAACCTTGTGGGAAAACCAACCTTGTGGGGAAACAATCCTTTCGGGAAAACCAACCTTGTGGGAAAACAAACCTTGTGGGAAAACATATCTTGTGGGAAAACAAACCTTGTGGGAAAACAAACCTTGTGAGAAAATAAACTTTGTGGGGAAACAAACCTAGTGGGAAAACAAACCTTGTGAGAAAACAAACCTTGTGGGAAAACCAACCTTATGGGAAAACAAACCTAGTGGGAAAACAAACCTTGTGGCGAAACAAACCTTTCGGGAAAACCAACCTTGTGGGAAAACCAACACAGTTGGAAAACAAACCTTGTGAGAAAACAATCCTTGTGGGAAAACAAACCTTGTGGGGAAAAAAACCTCGTGGGGAAACAAACCTTGTGGGAAAACTAACCTTGTGGGAAAACAAACCTTGCGGGAAAACTAACCTTGTGGGAAAACAAACCCTGCGGGAAAACCAACCTTGTGGGAAAACCAACCTTGTGGGGAAACAATCCTTTCGGGGAAACCAACCTTGTGGGAAAACAAACCTTGTGGGAAAACATACCATGTGGGAAAACAAACCTTGTGGGAAAACAAACCTTGTGAGAAAATAAACTTTGTGGGGAAACAAACCTAGTGGGAAAACAAACCTTGTGAGAAAACAAACCTTGTGGGAAAACCAACCTTTTGGGAAAACCAACACAGTGAGAAAACAAACCTTGTTGGAAAACCAACCTTGCGGGAAAACCAACCTTGGGGGAAAACAAAGCTTGTGGGAAAACAAACCTTGTGGGAAAACCAACCTAGTGGGAAAAACAACCTATTGGGAAAACAAACCTTGTGAGAAAACAAACCTTGTGGGAAAACCAACCTTATGGAGAAAGCAACCCTGCGGGAAAACCAACCTTGTGGGAAAACCAACCTTGTGGGAAAACAAACCTTGTGGGAAAACAAACCTTGTGGGGAAAGAAACCTAGTGGGAAAACAGACCTTGTGAGAAAACAATCCTTGTGGGAAAACAAACCTTGTGGGGAAACAAACCTTGCGGGAAAACTAACCTTGTGGGAAAAAAAAACCTTGCGGGAAAACCAACCTTGTGGGAAAACCAACCTTGTGGGGAAACAAACCTTTCGGGAAAACCAACCTTGTGGGAAAACAAACCTTGTGGGAAAACAAACCTTGTGGGAAAACAAACCTTGTGGGAAAACAAACCTTGTGAGAAAACAAACCTTGTGGGGAAACAAACCTAGTGGGAAAACAAACCTTGTGAGAAAACAAACCTTGTGGGAAAACCAACCTTATGGGAAAAAAAACCTAGTGGGAAAACAAACCTTGTGGGGAAACAAACCTTTCGGGAAAACCAACCTTGTGGGAAAACAAACCTTGTGGGAAAACAAACCTTGTGGGAAAACAAACCTTGTGGGAAAACAAACCTTATGGGAAAACAAACCTTGTGGGGAAACAAAACTTGTGGGAAAACCAACCTAGCGGGAAAGCGAACCTTTTGTGAAAACCAACACAGTGGGAAAACAAACCTTGTGGGAAAACCAACCTTTCGGGAAAACCAACCTTGTGGGAAAACAAACCTTGTGGGAAAAAAAACCTTGTGGGAAAACAAACCTTGTGGGAAAACAAACCTTGTGAGAAAACAAACCTTGTGGGGAAACAAACCTAGTGGGAAAACAAACCTTGTGAGAAAACAAACCTTGTGGGAAAACCAACCTTATGGGGAAAGCAACCCTGCGGGAAACAAACCAACACAGTGGGAAAACAAACCTTGTGGGAAAACCAACCTTGCGGGAAAGCGAACCTTTTGGGAAAACCAACACAGTGGGAAAACAAACCTTGTGGGAAAACCAACCTTGCGGGAAAACAAACCTTGTGGGAAAACAAACCTTGTGGGGAAACAAACCTTGTGGGAAAACAAACATTGTGTTAAATCAGACCTTGCGGGAAAACCAACCTTGTGGGAAAACCAACCTTGTGGGAAAACCAACCTTGCGGGAAAACCAACCTTGGGGGAAAATAAACCTTGTGGGAAAACAAACCTTGTGGGAAAACAAACCTTGTGGGAAAACCAACCTAGTGGGAAAACAAACCTTGTGAGAAAACAAACCTTGTAGGAAAACCAACCTTATGGGGAAACAAACCCTGCGGGAAAACCAACCTTGTGGGAAAACCAACCTTGCGGGAAAGCGAACCTTTTGGGAAAACCAACACAGTGGGAAAACAAACCTTGTGAGAAAACAATCCTTGTGGGAAAACAAACCTTGTGGGGAAACCAACCTTGTGGGGAAACAAACCTTTCGGGAAAACCAACCTTGTGGGAAAACAAACCTTGTGGGAAAACAAACCTTGCTGGAAAACTAACCTTGTGGGAAAACAAACCCTGCGAGAAAACCAACCTTGTGGGAAAACCAACCTTGTGGGGAAACAAACCTTTCGGGAAAACCAACCTTGTGGGAAAACAAACCTTGTGGGAAAACAAAACATGTGGGGAAACAAACCTTGTGGGAAAACCAACCTTGCGGGAAAGCGAACCTTTTGGGAAAACCAACACAGTGGGAAAACAAACCTTTTGGGAAAACCAACCTTGCGGGAAAACCAATCTTGGGGGAAAACAAAGCTTGTGGGAAAACAAACCTTGTGGGAAAACCAACCTAGTGGTAAAAACAACCTAGTGGGAAAACAAACCTTGTGAGAAAACAAAACTTGTGGGAAAACCAACCTTATGGGGAAAGCAACCCTGCGGGAAAACCAACTTTGTGGGAAAACCAACCTTGTGGGAAAACAAACCTTGTGGGAAAACAAACCTTGAGGGAAAACAAACCTTGTGAAAAAACTAACCTTGTGGGAAAACAAACCCTGCGGGAAAACCAACCTTGTGGAAAAACAAACCTTGTGGGAAAACAAACCTTGTGGGAAAGCAAACCTTATGGGGAAATAAACCTTGTGGGAGAACCAACCTTGTGAGAAAACTAACGTTGTGGGAAAACCAACCTTGTGGGAAAACCAACCTAGAGGAAAAATAAATCTTGAGGGAAAATAAACCTTGTGGGAAAACAAACCTTGTGGGAAAGACAACCTTATGGGAAAACCAAAACAGTGGGAAAACAAACCTTGTGAGAAAACAAACCTTGTGGGAAAACAAACCTTGTGGGGAAACAAACCTTGTGGGAAAACAAACATTGTGTTAAATCAGACCTTGTGGGAAAACTAACCTTGCGGGAAAACCATCCTTGTGGGAAAACCAACCTTGTGGGAAAACCAACCTTGGGGGAAAACAAACCTTGTGGGAAAACAAACCTTGTGGGAAAAAAAACCTTGTGGGAAAACCAACCTAGTGGGAAAACAAACCTTGTGAGAAAACAAACCTTGTGGGAAAACCAACCTTATGGGGAAACAAACCCTGCGGGAAAACCAACCTTGTGGGAAAACCAACCTTGCGGGAAAGCGAACCTTTTGGGAAAACCAACACAGTGGGAAAACAAACCTTGTGAGAAAACAATCCTTGTGGGAAAACAAACCTTGTGGGGAAAAAATCTCGTGGGGAAACAAACCTTGTGGGAAAACTAACCTTGTGGGAAAACAAACCTTGCGGGAAAACTAACCTTGTGGGAAAACAAACCCTGCGGGAAAACCAACCTTGTGGGAAAACCAACCTTGTGGGGAAACAAACCTTTCGGGAAAACCAACCTTGTGGGAAAACAAACCTTGTGGGAAAACAAACCTTGTGGGAAAACAAACCTTGTGGGAAAACAAACCTTGTGAGAAAATAAACTTTGTGGGGAAACAAACCTAGTGGGAAAACAAACCTTGTGAGAAAACAAACCTTGTGGGAAAACCAACCTTATGGGAAAACAAACCTAGTGGGAAAACAAACCTTGTGGCGAAACAAACCTTTCGGGAAAACCAACCTTGTGGGAAAACAAACCTTGTGGGGAAACAAACCTTGTGGGAAAACGAACCTCGTGGGAAAACAAACCTTATGGTAAAACAAACCTTGTGGGGAAGCAAACCTTGTGGGAAAACCAACCTTGCGGGAAAGCGAACCTTTTGGGAAAACCAACACAGTGAGAAAACAAACCTTGTTGGAAAACCAACCTTGCGGGAAAACCAACCTTGGGGGAAAACAAAGCTTGTGGGAAAACAAACCTTGTGGGAAAACCAACCTAGTGGGAAAAACAACCTAGTGGGAAAACAAACCTTGTGAGAAAACAAACCTTGTGGGAAAACCAACCTTATGGAGAAAGCAACCCTGCGGGCAAACCAACCTTGTGGGAAAACCAACCTTGTGGGAAAACAAACCTTGTGGGAAAACAAACCTTGTGGGGAAAGAAACCTAGTGGGAAAACAGACCTTGTGAGAAAACAATCCTTGTGGGAAAACAAACCTTGTGGGGAAACAAACCTTGCGGGAAAACTAACCTTGTGGGAAAAAAAAACCTTGCGGGAAAACCAACCTTGTGGGAAAACCAACCTTGTGGGGAAACAAACCTTTCGAGAAAACCAACCTTGTGGGAAAACAAACCTTGTGGGAAAACAAACCTTGTGGGAAAACAAACCTTGTGGGAAAACAAACCTTGTGAGAAAACAAACCTTGTGGGGAAACAAACCTAGTGGGAAAACAAACCTTGTGAGAAAACAAACCTTGTGGGAAAACCAACCTTATGGGAAAAAAAACCTAGTGGGAAAACAAACCTTGTGGGGAAACAAACCTTTCGGGAAAACCAACCTTGTGGGAAAACAAACCTTGTGGGAAAACAAACCTTGTGGGAAAACAAACCTTGTGGGAAAACAAACCTTATGGGAAAACAAACCTTGTGGGGAAACAAACCTTGTGGGAAAACCAACCTTGCGGGAAAGCGAACCTTTTGTGAAAACCAACACAGTGGGAAAACAAACCTTGTGAGAAAACAAACCTTGTGGGAAAACCAACCTTATGGAGAAAGCAACCCTGCGGGCAAACCAACCTTGTGGGAAAACCAACCTTGTGGGAAAACAAACCTTGTGGGAAAACAAACCTTGTGGGGAAAGAAACCTAGTGGGAAAACAGACCTTGTGAGAAAACAATCCTTGTGGGAAAACAAACCTTGTGGGGAAACAAACCTTGCGGGAAAACTAACCTTGTGGGAAAAAAAAACCTTGCGGGAAAACCAACCTTGTGGGAAAACCAACCTTGTGGGGAAACAAACCTTTCGAGAAAACCAACCTTGTGGGAAAACAAACCTTGTGGGAAAACAAACCTTGTGGGAAAACAAACCTTGTGGGAAAACAAACCTTGTGAGAAAACAAACTTTGTGGGGAAACAAACCTAGTGGGAAAACAAACCTTGTGAGAAAACAAACCTTGTGGGAAAACCAACCTTATGGGAAAACAAACCTAGTGGGAAAACAAACCTTGTGGCGAAACAAACCTTTCGGGAAAACCAACCTTGTGGGAAAACAAACCTTGTGGGAAAACAAACCTTGTGGGAAAACGAACCTCGTGGGAAAACAAACCTTATGGTAAAACAAACCTTGTGGGGAAGCAAACCTTGTGGGAAAACCAACCTTGCGGGAAAGCGAACCTTTTGGGAAAACCAACACAGTGAGAAAACAAACCTTGTTGGAAAACCAACCTTGCGGGAAAACCAACCTTGGGGGAAAACAAAGCTTGTGGGAAAACAAACCTTGTGGGAAAACCAACCTAGTGGGAAAAACAACCTAGTGGGAAAACAAACCTTGTGAGAAAACAAACCTTGTGGGAAAACCAACCTTATGGAGAAAGCAACCCTGCGGGCAAACCAACCTTGTGGGAAAACCAACCTTGTGGGAAAACAAACCTTGTGGGAAAACAAACCTTGTGGGGAAAGAAACCTAGTGGGAAAACAGACCTTGTGAGAAAACAATCCTTGTGGGAAAACAAACCTTGTGGGGAAACAAACCTTGCGGGAAAACTAACCTTGTGGGAAAAAAAAACCTTGCGGGAAAACCAACCTTGTGGGAAAACCAACCTTGTGGGGAAACAAACCTTTCGAGAAAACCAACCTTGTGGGAAAACAAACCTTGCTTGAAAACAAACCTTGTGGGAAAACAAACCTTGTGGGAAAACAAACCTTGTGAGAAAACAAACCTTGTGGGGAAACAAACCTAGTGGGAAAACAAACCTTGTGAGAAAACAAACCTTGTGGGAAAACCAACCTTATGGGAAAAAAAACCTAGTGGGAAAACAAACCTTGTGGGGAAACAAACCTTTCGGGAAAACCAACCTTGTGGGAAAACAAACCTTGTGGGAAAACAAACCTTGTGGGAAAACAAACCTTGTGGGAAAACAAACCTTATGGGAAAACAAACCTTGTGGGGAAACAAACCTTGTGGGAAAACCAACCTTGCGGGAAAGCGAACCTTTTGTGAAAACCAACACAGTGGGAAAACAAACCTTGTGGGAAAACCAACCTTTCGGGAAAACCAACCTTGTGGGAAAACAAACCTTGTGGGAAAACAAACCTTGTGGGAAAACAAACCTTGTGGGAAAACTAACGTTGTGGGAAAACCAACCTTGTGGGAAAACCAACCTAGAGGAAAAACAAATCTTGAGGGAAAATAAACCTTGTGGGAAAACAAACCTTGTGGGAAAGACAACCTTATGGGAAAACCAAAACAGTGGGAAAACAAACCTTGTGAGAAAACAAACCTTGTGGGAAAACAAACCTTGTGGGGAAACAAACCTTGTGGGAAAACAAACATTGTTTTAAATCAGACCTTGTGGGAAAACTAACCTTGCGGGAAAACCATCCTTGTGGGAAAAACAAACTTGTGGGAAAACCAACCTTGGGGGAAAACAAACCTTGTGGGAAAACAAACCTTGTGGGAGAAAAAACCTTGTGGGAAAACCAACCTAGTGGGAAAACAAACCTTGTGAGAAAACAAACCTTGTGGGAAAACCAACCTTATGGGGAAACAAACCCTGCGGGAAAACCAACCTTGTGGGAAAACCAACCTTGCGGGAAAGCGAACCTTTTGGGAAAACCAACACAGTGGGAAAACAAACCTTGTGAGAAAACAATCCTTGTGGGAAAACAAACCTTGTGGGGAAAAAAACCTCGTGGGGAAACAAACCTTGTGGGAAAACTAACCTTGTGGGAAAACAAACCTTGCGGGAAAAATAACCTTGTGGGAAAACAAACCCTGCGGGAAAACCAACCTTGTGGGAAAACCAACCTTGTGGGGAAACAAACATTTCGGGAAAACCAACATTGTGGGAAAACAAACCCTGTGGGAAAACAAACCTTGTGGGAAAACAAACCTTGTGGGAAAACAAACCTTGTGAGAAAATAAACTTTGTGGGGAAACAAACCTAGTGGGAAAACAAACCTTGTGAGAAAACAAACCTTGTGGGAAAACCAACCTTATGGGAAAACAAACCTAGTGGGAAAACAAACCCTGTGGCGAAACAAACCTTTCGGGAAAACCAACCTTGTGGGAAAACAAACCTTGTGGGAAAACAAACCTTGTGGGAAAACGAACCTTGTGGGAAAACAAACCTTATGGGAAAACAAACCTTGTGGGGAAACAAACCTTGTGGGAAAACCAACCTTGCGGGAAAGCGAACCTTTTGGGAAAACCAACACAGTGAGAAAACAAACCTTGTTGGAAAACCAACCTTGCGGGAAAACCAACCTTGGGGGAAAACAAAGCTTGTGGAAAAATAAACCTTGTGGGAAAACCAACCTAGTGGGAAAAACAACCTAGTGGGAAAACAAACCTTGTGAGAAAACAAACCTTGTGGGAAAACCAACCTTATGGAGAAAGCAACCCTGCGGGAAAACCAACCTTGTGGGAAAACAAACCTTGTGGGGAAAGAAACCTAGTGGGAAAACAGACCTTGTGAGAAAACAATCCTTGTGGGAAAACAAACCTTGTGGGGAAACAAACCTTGCGGGAAAACTAACCTTGTGGGAAAAAAAAACCTTGCGGGAAAACCAACCTTGTGGGAAAACCAACCTTGTGGGGAAACAAACCTTTCGGGAAAACCAACCTTGTGGGAAAACAAACCTTGTGGGAAAACAAACCTTGTGGGAAAACAAACCTTGTGGGAAAACAAACCTTGTGAGAAAACAAACCTTGTGGGGAAACAAACCTAGTGGGAAAACAAACCTTGTGAGAAAACAAACCTTGTGGGAAAACCAACCTTATGGGAAAAAAAACCTAGTGGAAAAACAAACCTTGTGGGGAAACAAACCTTTCGGGAAAACCAACCTTGTGGGAAAACAAACCTTGTGGGAAAACAAACCTTGTGGGAAAACAAACCTTGTGGGGAAACAAACCTTATGGGAAAACAAACCTTGTGGGGAAACAAACCTTGTGGGAAAACCAACCTTGCGGGAAAGCGAACCTTTTGTGAAAACCAACACAGTGGGAAAACAAACCTTGTGGGAAAACCAACCTTTCGGGAAAACCAACCTTGTGGGAAAACAAACCTTGTGGGAAAACAAACCTTGTGGGAAAACAAACCTTGTGGGAAAACAAACCTTGTGAGAAAACAAACCTTGTGGGGAAACAAACCTAGTGGGAAAACAAACCTTGTGAGAAAACAAACCTTGTGGGAAAACCAACCTTATGGGGAAAGCAACCCTGCGGGAAACAAACCAACACAGTGGGAAAACAAACCTTGTGGGAAAACCAACCTTGCGGGAAAGCGAACCTTTTGGGAAAACCAACACAGTGGGAAAACAAACCTTGTGGGAAAACCAACCTTGCGGGAAAACAAACCTTGTGGGAAAACAAACCTTGTGGGGAAACAAACCTTGTGGGAAAACAAACATTGTGTTAAATCAGACCTTGCGGGAAAACCAACCTTGTGGGAAAACCAACCTTGTGGGAAAACCAACCTTGCGGGAAAACCAACCTTGGGGGAAAACAAACCTTGTGGGAAAACAAACCTTGTGGGAAAACAAACCTTGTGGGAAAACCAACCTAGTGGGAAAACAAACCTTGTGAGAAAACAAACCTTGTAGGAAAACCAACCTTATGGGGAAACAAACCCTGCGGGAAAACCAACCTTGTGGGAAAACCAACCTTGCGGGAAAGCGAACCTTTTGGGAAAACCAACACAGTGGGAAAACAAACCTTGTGAGAAAACAATCCTTGTGGGAAAACAAACCTTGTGGGGAAACAAACCTTGTGGGGAAACAAACCTTGTGGGAAAACTAACCTTGTGGGAAAACAAACCTTGCGGGAAAACTAACCTTGTGGGAAAACAAACCCTGCGAGAAAACCAACCTTGTGGGAAAACCAACCTTGTGGGGAAACAAACCTTTCGGGAAAACCAACCTTGTGGGAAAACAAACCTTGTGGGAAAACAAAACATGTGGGGAAACTAACCTTGTGGGAAAACCAACCTTGCGGGAAAGCGAACCTTTTGGGAAAACCAACACAGTGGGAAAACAAACCTTTTGGGAAAACCAACCATGCGGGAAAACCAATCTTGGGGGAAAACAAAGCTTGTGGGAAAACAAACCTTGTGGGAAAACCAACCTAGTGGGAAAAACAACCTAGTGGGAAAACAAACCTTGTGAGAAAACAAAACTTGTGGGAAAACCAACCTTATGGGGAAAGCAACCCTATGGGGAAAGCAACCCTGCGGGAAAACCAACTTTGTGGGAAAACCAACCTTGTGGGAAAGCGAACCTTTTGGGAAAACCAACACAGTGGGAAAACAAACCTTGTGGGAAAACCAACCTTGCGGGAAAACCAACCTTGGGGGAAAACAAACCTTGTGGGAAAACAAACCTTGTGGGGAAACCAACCTAGTGGGAAAAGGTTTGTTTTCCCACAAGGTTTGTTTTCCAACAAGGTTTGTTTCCCCACAAGGTTTGTTTTCCCATAAGGTTTGTTTTCCCACAAGGTTTGTTTTCCCACAAGGTTTGTTTTCTCACAAGGTTTGTTTTCCCACAAGGTTTGTTTTCCCACAAGGTTTGTTTTCCCAAAAGGTTTGTTTTCCCACAAGCTTTGTTTTCCCCCAAGGTTGGTTTTCCCGCAAGGTTGGTTTTCCCGCAAGGTTGGTTTTCCCACAAGGTTTGTTTTCCCACTGTGTTGGTTTTCCCAAAAGGTTTGCTTTTCCACAAGGTTGGTTTTCCCACAAGGTTGGTTTTACCGCAGGGTTGCTTTCCCTGCTAGGGAAACAATGGGAAAGGGGACCAACCTTGTGGGAAAACAAACCTTGTGGGAAAACAAACCTTGTGGGGAATCAAACCTAGTGGGAAAACAAACCTTGTGAGAAAACAATCCTTGTGGGAAAACAAACCTTGTGGGGAAACAAACCTTGCGGGAAAACTAACCTTGTGGGAAAACAAACCCTGCGGGAAAACCAACCTTGTGGGAAAACCAACCTTGTGGGGAAACAAACCTTTCGGGAAAACCAACCTTGTGGAAAACAAACCTTGTGTTAAAACAAACCTTGTGGGAAAACAAACCTTGTGAGAAAACAAACCTTGTGGGGAAACAAACCTAGTGGGAAAACAAACCTTGTGAGAAAACAAACCTTGTGGGAAAACCAACCTTATGGGAAAACAAACCTAGTGGGAAAACAAACCTTGTGGGGAAACAAACCTTGTGGGAAAACAAACCTTGTGGGAAAACAAACCTTGTGGGAAAACAAACCTAGTGGGAAAACAAACCTTGTGAGAAAACAAACCTTGTGGGAAAACCAACTTTATGGGGAAACAAACCCTGCGGGAAAACCAACCTTGTGAGAAAACCAACCTTGCGGGAAAGCGAACCTTTTGGGAAAACAAACCTTGTGGGGAAACAAACCTTGTGGGGAAACAAACCTTGTGGGAAAACTAACCTTGTGGGAAAACAAACCTTGCGGGAAAACTAACCTTGTGGGAAAACAAACCCTGCGGGAAAACCAACCTTGTGGGAAAACCAACCTTGTGAGAAAACAAACCTTGTGGGAAAACCAACTTTATGGGGAAACAAACCCTGCGGGAAAACCAACCTTGTGAGAAAACCAACCTTGTGAGAAAACAATCCTTGTGGGAAAACAAACCTTGTGGGGAAACAAACCTTGCGGGAAAACCAACCTTGTGGGAAAACAAACCTTGTGAGAAAACAAACCTTGTGGGAAAACCAACTTTATGGGGAAACAAACCCTGCGGGAAAACCAACCTTGTGAGAAAACCAACCTTGTGAGAAAACAATCCTTGTGGGAAAACAAACCTTGTGGGGAAACAAACCTTGTGGGGAAACAAACCTTGTGGGAAAACTAACCTTGTGGGAAAACAAACCTTGCGGGAAAACTAACCTTGTGGGAAAACAAACCCTGCGGGAAAACCAACCTTGTGGGAAAACCAACCTTGTGGGGAAACAAACCTTTCGGGAAAACCAACCTTGTGGGAAAACAGACCTTGTGGGAAAACAAACCTTGTGGGAAAACAAACCTTGTGAGAAAACAAACCTTGTGGGAAAACAAACCTTGTGGGGAAACAAAGCTTGCGGGAAAACTAACCTTGTGGGACAATAAACCCTGCGGGAAAACCAACCTTGTGGGAGAACCAACCTTGTGGGGAAACAAACCTTTCGGGAAAACCAACCTTGTGGGAAAGCAAACCTTGTGAGAAAACAAACCTTGTGGGGAAACAAACCTAGTGGGAAAACAAAACTTGTGAGAAAACAAACCTTGTGGGAAAACCAACCTTATGGGAAAACAAACCTAGTGGGAAAACAAACCTTGTGGGGAGACAAACCTTTCGGGAAAACCAACCTTGTGGGAAAACAAACCTTGTGGGAAAACAAACCTTGTGGGAAAACAAACCTTGTGGGAAAACAAACCTTGTGAGAAAATAAACTTTGTGGGGAAACAAACCTAGTGGGAAAACAAACCTTGTGAGAAAACAAACCTTGTGGGAAAACCAACCTTATGGGAAAACAAACCTAGTGGGAAAACAAACCTTGTGGCGAAACAAACCTTTCGGGAAAACCAACCTTGTGGGAAAACAAACCTTGTGGGAAAACAAACCTTGTGGGAAAACGAACCTTGTGGGAAAACAAACCTTATGGTAAAACAAACCTTGTGGGGAAGCAAACCTTGTGGGAAAACCAACCTTGCGGGAAAGCGAACCTTTTGGGAAAACCAACACAGTGAGAAAACAAACCTTGTTGGAAAACCAACCTTGCGGGAAAACCAACCTTGGGGGAAAACAAAGCTTGTGGGAAAACAAACCTTGTGGGAAAACCAACCTAGTGGGAAAAACAACCTAGTGGGAAAACAAACCTTGTGAGAAAACAAACCTTGTGGGAAAACCAACCTTATGGAGAAAGCAACCCTGCGGGCAAACCAACCTTGTGGGAAAACCAACCTTGTGGGAAAACAAACCTTGTGGGAAAACAAACCTTGTGGGGAAAGAAACCTAGTGGGAAAACAGACCTTGTGAGAAAACAATCCTTGTGGGAAAACAAACCTTGTGGGGAAACAAACCTTGCGGGAAAACTAACCTTGTGGGAAAAAAAAACCTTGCGGGAAAACCAACCTTGTGGGAAAACCAACCTTGTGGGGAAACAAACCTTTCGAGAAAACCAACCTTGTGGGAAAACAAACCTTGTGGGAAAACAAACCTTGTGGGAAAACAAACCTTGTGGGAAAACAAACCTTGTGAGAAAACAAACCTTGTGGGGAAACAAACCTAGTGGGAAAACAAACCTTGTGAGAAAACAAACCTTGTGGGAAAACCAACCTTATGGGAAAAAAAACCTAGTGGGAAAACAAACCTTGTGGGGAAACAAACCTTTCGGGAAAACCAACCTTGTGGGAAAACAAACCTTGTGGGAAAACAAACCTTGTGGGAAAACAAACCTTGTGGGAAAACAAACCTTATGGGAAAACAAACCTTGTGGGGAAACAAACCTTGTGGGAAAACCAACCTTGCGGGAAAGCGAACCTTTTGTGAAAACCAACACAGTGGGAAAACAAACCTTGTGGGAAAACCAACCTTTCGGGAAAACCAACCTTTTGGAAAACAAACCTTGTGGGAAAACAAACCTTGTGGGAAAACAAACCTTGTGGGAAAACTAACGTTGTGGGAAAACCAACCTTGTGGGAAAACCAACCTAGAGGAAAAACAAATCTTGAGGGAAAATAAACCTTGTGGGAAAACAAACCTTGTGGGAAAGACAACCTTATGGGAAAACCAAAACAGTGGGAAAACAAACCTTGTGAGAAAACAAACCTTGTGGGAAAACAAACCTTGTGGGGAAACAAACCTTGTGGGAAAACAAACATTGTTTTAAATCAGACCTTGTGGGAAAACTAACCTTGCGGGAAAACCATCCTTGTGGGAAAAACAAACTTGTGGGAAAACCAACCTTGGGGGAAAACAAACCTTGTGGGAAAACAAACCTTGTGGGAGAAAAAACCTTGTGGGAAAACCAACCTAGTGGGAAAACAAACCTTGTGAGAAAACAAACCTTGTGGGAAAACCAACCTTATGGGGAAACAAACCCTGCGGGAAAACCAACCTTGTGGGAAAACCAACCTTGCGGGAAAGCGAACCTTTTGGGAAAACCAACACAGTGGGAAAACAAACCTTGTGAGAAAACAATCCTTGTGGGAAAACAAACCTTGTGGGGAAAAAAACCTCGTGGGGAAACAAACCTTGTGGGAAAACTAACCTTGTGGGAAAACAAACCTTGCGGGAAAACTAACCTTGTGGGAAAACAAACCCTGCGGGAAAACCAACCTTGTGGGAAAACCAACCTTGTGGGGAAACAAACATTTCGGGAAAACCAACCTTGTGGGAAAACAAACCCTGTGGGAAAACAAACCTTGTGGGAAAACAAACCTTGTGGGAAAACAAACCTTGTGAGAAAATAAACTTTGTGGGGAAACAAACCTAGTGGGAAAACAAACCTTGTGAGAAAACAAACCTTGTGGGAAAACCAACCTTATGGGAAAACAAACCTAGTGGGAAAACAAACCTTGTGGCGAAACAAACCTTTCGGGAAAACCAACCTTGTGGGAAAACAAACCTTGTGGGAAAACAAACCTTGTGGGAAAACGAACCTTGTGGGAAAACAAACCTTATGGGAAAACAAACCTTGTGGGGAAACAAACCTTGTGGGAAAACCAACCTTGCGGGAAAGCGAACCTTTTGGGAAAACCAACACAGTGAGAAAACAAACCTTGTTGGAAAACCAACCTTGCGGGAAAACCAACCTTGGGGGAAAACAAAGCTTGTGGGAAAATAAACCTTGTGGGAAAACCAACCTAGTGGGAAAAACAACCTAGTGGGAAAACAAACCTTGTGAGAAAACAAACCTTGTGGGAAAACCAACCTTATGGAGAAAGCAACCCTGCGGGAAAACCAACCTTGTGGGAAAACAAACCTTGTGGGGAAAGAAACCTAGTGGGAAAACAGACCTTGTGAGAAAACAATCCTTGTGGGAAAACAAACCTTGTGGGGAAACAAACCTTGCGGGAAAACTAACCTTGTGGGAAAAAAAAACCTTGCGGGAAAACCAACCTTGTGGGAAAACCAACCTTGTGGGGAAACAAACCTTTCGGGAAAACCAACCTTGTGGGAAAACAAACCTTGTGGGAAAACAAACCTTGTGGGAAAACAAACCTTGTGGGAAAACAAACCTTGTGAGAAAACAAACCTTGTGGGGAAACAAACCTAGTGGGAAAACAAACCTTGTGAGAAAACAAACCTTGTGGGAAAACCAACCTTATGGGAAAAAAAACCTAGTGGAAAAACAAACCTTGTGGGGAAACAAACCTTTCGGGAAAACCAACCTTGTGGGAAAACAAACCTTGTGGGAAAACAAACCTTGTGGGAAAACAAACCTTGTGGGGAAACAAACCTTATGGGAAAACAAACCTTGTGGGGAAACAAACCTTGTGGGAAAACCAACCTTGCGGGAAAGCGAACCTTTTGTGAAAACCAACACAGTGGGAAAACAAACCTTGTGGGAAAACCAACCTTTCGGGAAAACCAACCTTGTGGGAAAACAAACCTTGTGGGAAAACAAACCTTGTGGGAAAACAAACCTTGTGGGAAAACAAACCTTGTGAGAAAACAAACCTTGTGGGGAAACAAACCTAGTGGGAAAACAAACCTTGTGAGAAAACAAACCTTGTGGGAAAACCAACCTTATGGGGAAAGCAACCCTGCGGGAAACAAACCAACACAGTGGGAAAACAAACCTTGTGGGAAAACCAACCTTGCGGGAAAGCGAACCTTTTGGGAAAACCAACACAGTGGGAAAACAAACCTTGTGGGAAAACCAACCTTGCGGGAAAACAAACCTTGTGGGAAAACAAACCTTGTGGGGAAACAGACCTTGTGGGAAAACAAACATTGTGTTAAATCAGACCTTGCGGGAAAACCAACCTTGTGGGAAAACCAACCTTGTGGGAAAACCAACCTTGCGGGAAAACCAACCTTGGGGGAAAACAAACCTTGTGGGAAAACAAACCTTGTGGGAAAACAAACCTTGTGGGAAAACCAACCTAGTGGGAAAACAAACCTTGTGAGAAAACAAACCTTGTAGGAAAACCAACCTTATGGGGAAACAAACCCTGCGGGAAAACCAACCTTGTGGGAAAACCAACCTTGCGGGAAAGCGAACCTTTTGGGAAAACCAACACAGTGGGAAAACAAACCTTGTGAGAAAACAATCCTTGTGGGAAAACAAACCTTGTGGGGAAACAAACCTTGTGGGGAAACAAACCTTGTGGGAAAACTAACCTTGTGGGAAAACAAACCTTGCGGGAAAACTAACCTTGTGGGAAAACAAACCCTGCGAGAAAACCAACCTTGTGGGAAAACCAACCTTGTGGGGAAACAAACCTTTCGGGAAAACCAACCTTGTGGGAAAACAAACCTTGTGGGAAAACAAAACATGTGGGGAAACAAACCTTGTGGGAAAACCAACCTTGCGGGAAAGCGAACCTTTTGGGAAAACCAACACAGTGGGAAAACAAACCTTTTGGGAAAACCAACCATGCGGGAAAACCAATCTTGGGGGAAAACAAAGCTTGTGGGAAAACAAACCTTGTGGGAAAACCAACCTAGTGGGAAAAACAACCTAGTGGGAAAACAAACCTTGTGAGAAAACAAAACTTGTGGGAAAACCAACCTTATGGGGAAAGCAACCCTGCGGGAAAACCAACTTTGTGGGAAAACCAACCTTGTGGGAAAGCGAACCTTTTGGGAAAACCAACACAGTGGGAAAACAAACCTTGTGGGAAAACCAACCTTGCGGGAAAACCAACCTTGGGGGAAAACAAACCTTGTGGGAAAACAAACCTTGTGGGGAAACCAACCTAGTGGGAAAAGGTTTGTTTTCCCACAAGGTTTGTTTTCCAACAAGGTTTGTTTCCCCACAAGGTTTGTTTTCCCATAAGGTTTGTTTTCCCACAAGGTTTGTTTTCCCACAAGGTTTGTTTTCTCACAAGGTTTGTTTTCCCACAAGGTTTGTTTTCCCACAAGGTTTGTTTTCCCAAAAGGTTTGTTTTCCCACAAGCTTTGTTTTCCCCCAAGGTTGGTTTTCCCGCAAGGTTGGTTTTCCCGCAAGGTTGGTTTTCCCACAAGGTTTGTTTTCCCACTGTGTTGGTTTTCCCAAAAGGTTTGCTTTTCCACAAGGTTGGTTTTCCCACAAGGTTGGTTTTACCGCAGGGTTGCTTTCCCTGCTAGGGAAACAATGGGAAAGGGGACCAACCTTGTGGGAAAACAAACCTTGTGGGAAAACAAACCTTGTGGGGAATCAAACCTAGTGGGAAAACAAACCTTGTGAGAAAACAATCCTTGTGGGAAAACAAACCTTGTGGGGAAACAAACCTTGCGGGAAAACTAACCTTGTGGGAAAACAAACCCTGCGGGAAAACCAACCTTGTGGGAAAACCAACCTTGTGGGGAAACAAACCTTTCGGGAAAACCAACCTTGTGGGAAAACAAACCTTGTGTTAAAACAAACCTTGTGGGAAAACAAACCTTGTGAGAAAACAAACCTTGTGGGGAAACAAACCTAGTGGGAAAACAAACCTTGTGAGAAAACAAACCTTGTGGGAAAACCAACCTTATGGGAAAACAAACCTAGTGGGAAAACAAACCTTGTGGGGAAACAAACCTTTCGGGAAAACCAACCTTGTGGGAAAACAAACCTTGTGGGAAAACAAACCTTGTGGGAAAACAAACCTAGTGGGAAAACAAACCTTGTGAGAAAACAAACCTTGTGGGAAAACCAACTTTATGGGGAAACAAACCCTGCGGGAAAACCAACCTTGTGAGAAAACCAACCTTGCGGGAAAGCGAACCTTTTGGGAAAACCAACACAGTGGGAAAACCAACCTTGTGAGAAAACAATCCTTGTGGGAAAACAAACCTTGTGGGGAAACAAACCTTGTGGGGAAACAAACCTTGTGGGAAAACTAACCTTGTGGGAAAACAAACCTTGCGGGAAAACTAACCTTGTGGGAAAACAAACCCTGCGGGAAAACCAACCTTGTGGGAAAACCAACCTTGTGGGGAAACAAACCTTTCGGGAAAACCAACCTTGTGGGAAAACAGACCTTGTGGGAAAACAAACCTTGTGGGAAAACAAACCTTGTGAGAAAACAAACCTTGTGGGAAAACAAACCTTGTGGGGAAACAAAGCTTGCGGGAAAACTAACCTTGTGGGACAATAAACCCTGCGGGAAAACCAACCTTGTGGGAGAACCAACCTTGTGGGGAAACAAACCTTTCGGGAAAACCAACCTTGTGGGAAAGCAAACCTTGTGAGAAAACAAACCTTGTGGGGAAACAAACCTAGTGGGAAAACAAAACTTGTGAGAAAACAAACCTTGTGGGAAAACCAACCTTATGGGAAAACAAACCTAGTGGGAAAACAAACCTTGTGGGGAGACAAACCTTTCGGGAAAACCAACCTTGTGGGAAAACAAACCTTGTGGGAAAACAAACCTTGTGGGAAAACCAACCTAGTGGGAAAACAAACCTTGTGAGAAAACAAACCTTGTGGGAAAACCAACTTTATGGGGAAACAAACCCTGCGGGGAAACCAACCTTGTGGGAAAACCAACCTTGCGGGAAAGCGAACCTTTTGGGAAAACCAACACAGTGAGAAAACAAACCTTGTTGGAAAACCAACCTTGCGGGAAAACCAACCTTGGGGGAAAACAAAGCTTGTGGGAAAATAAACCTTGTGGGAAAACCAACCTAGTGGGAAAAACAACCTAGTGGGAAAACAAACCTTGTGAGAAAACAAACCTTGTGGGAAAACCAACCTTATGGAGAAAGCAACCCTGCGGGAAAACCAACCTTGTGGGAAAACAAACCTTGTGGGGAAAGAAACCTAGTGGGAAAACAGACCTTGTGAGAAAACAATCCTTGTGGGAAAACAAACCTTGTGGGGAAACAAACCTTGCGGGAAAACTAACCTTGTGGGAAAAAAAACCTTGCGGGAAAACCAACCTTGTGGGAAAACCAACCTTGTGGGGAAACAAACCTTTCGGGAAAACCAACCTTGTGGGAAAACAAACCTTGTGGGAAAACAAACCTTGTGGGAAAACAAACCTTGTGGGAAAACAAACCTTGTGAGAAAACAAACCTTGTGGGGAAACAAACCTAGTGGGAAAACAAACCTTGTGAGAAAACAAACCTTGTGGGAAAACCAACCTTATGGGAAAAAAAACCTAGTGGAAAAACAAACCTTGTGGGGAAACAAACCTTTCGGGAAAACCAACCTTGTGGGAAAACAAACCTTGTGGGAAAACAAACCTTGTGGGGAAACAAACCTTGTGGGAAAACAAACATTGTGTTAAATCAGACCTTGCGGGAAAACCAACCTTGTGGGAAAACCAACCTTGTGGGAAAACCAACCTTGCGGGAAAACCAACCTTGGGGGAAAACAAACCTTGTGGGAAAACAAACCTTGTGGGAAAACAAACCTTGTGGGAAAACCAACCTAGTGGGAAAACAAACCTTGTGAGAAAACAAACCTTGTAGGAAAACCAACCTTATGGGGAAACAAACCCTGCGGGAAAACCAACCTTGTGGGAAAACCAACCTTGCGGGAAAGCGAACCTTTTGGGAAAACCAACACAGTGGGAAAACAAACCTTGTGAGAAAACAATCCTTGTGGGAAAACAAACCTTGTGGGGAAACAAACCTTGTGGGGAAACAAACCTTGTGGGAAAACTAACCTTGTGGGAAAACAAACCTTGCGAAAACAAACCCTGCGAGAAAACCAACCTTGTGGGAAAACAAACCTTGTGGGGAAACAAACCTTTCGGGAAAACCAACCTTGTGGGAAAGCAAACCTTGTGAGAAAACAAACCTTGTGGGGAAACAAACCTAGTGGGAAAACAAAACTTGTGAGAAAACAAACCTTGTGAGAAAACAAACCTTGTAGGAAAACCAACCTTATGGGGAAACAAACCCTGCGGGAAAACCAACCTTGTGGGAAAACCAACCTTGCGGGAAAGCGAACCTTTTGGGAAAACCAACACAGTGGGAAAACAAACCTTGTGAGAAAACAATCCTTGTGGGAAAACAAACCTTGTGGGGAAACAAACCTTGTGGGGAAACAAACCTTGTGGGAAAACTAACCTTGTGGGAAAACAAACCTTGCGAAAACAAACCCTGCGAGAAAACCAACCTTGTGGGAAAACAAACCTTGTGGGGAAACAAACCTTTCGGGAAAACCAACCTTGTGGGAAAGCAAACCTTGTGAGAAAACAAACCTTGTGGGGAAACAAACCTAGTGGGAAAACAAAACTTGTGAGAAAACAAACCTTGTGGGAAAACCAACCTTATGGGAAAACAAACCTAGTGGGAAAACAAACCTTGTGGGGAGACAAACCTTTCGGGAAAACCAACCTTGTGGGAAAACAAACCTTGTGGGAAAACAAACCTTGTGGGAAAACCAACCTAGTGGGAAAACAAACCTTGTGAGAAAACAAACCTTGTGGGAAAAGCAACTTTATGGGGAAACAAACCCTGCGGGAAAACCAACCTTGTGGGAAAACCAACCTTGCGGGAAAGCGAACCTTTTGGGAAAACCAACACAGTGAGAAAACAAACCTTGTTGGAAAACCAACCTTGCGGGAAAACCAACCTTGGGGGAAAACAAAGCTTGTGGGAAAATAAACCTTGTGGGAAAACCAACCTAGTGGGAAAAACAACCTAGTGGGAAAACAAACCTTGTGAGAAAACAAACCTTGTGGGAAAACCAACCTTATGGAGAAAGCAACCCTGCGGGAAAACCAACCTTGTGGGAAAACAAACCTTGTGGGGAAAGAAACCTAGTGGGAAAACAGACCTTGTGAGAAAACAATCCTTGTGGGAAAACAAACCTTGTGGGGAAACAAACCTTGCGGGAAAACTAACCTTGTGGGAAAAAAAAACCTTGCGGGAAAACCAACCTTGTGGGAAAACCAACCTTGTGGGGAAACAAACCTTTCGGGAAAACCAACCTTGTGGGAAAACAAACCTTGTGGGAAAACAAACCTTGTGGGAAAACAAACCTTGTGGGAAAACAAACCTTGTGAGAAAACAAACCTTGTGGGGAAACAAACCTAGTGGGAAAACAAACCTTGTGAGAAAACAAACCTTGTGGGAAAACCAACCTTATGGGAAAAAAAACCTAGTGGAAAAACAAACCTTGTGGGGAAACAAACCTTTCGGGAAAACCAACCTTGTGGGAAAACAAACCTTGTGGGAAAACAAACCTTGTGGGAAAACCAACCTTGCGGGAAAACAAACCTTGTGGGAAAACAAACCTTGTGGGGAAACAAACCTTGTGGGAAAACAGACATTGTGTTAAATCAGACCTTGCGGGAAAACCAACCTTGTGGGAAAACCAACCTTGTGGGAAAACCAACCTTGCGGGAAAACCAACCTTGGGGGAAAACAAACCTTGTGGGAAAACAAACCTTGTGGGAAAACAAACCTTGTGGGAAAACCAACCTAGTGGAAAAACAAACCTTGTGAGAAAACAAACCTTGTAGGAAAACCAACCTTATGGGGAAACAAACCCTGCGGGAAAACCAACCTTGTGGGAAAACCAACCTTGCGGGAAAGCGAACCTTTTGGGAAAACCAACACAGTGGGAAAACAAACCTTGTGAGAAAACAATCCTTGTGGGAAAACAAACCTTGTGGGGAAACAAACCTTGTGGGGAAACAAACCTTGTGGGAAAACTAACCTTGTGGGAAAACAAACCTTGCGGGAAAACTAACCTTGTGGGAAAACAAACCCTGCGAGAAAACCAACCTTGTGGGAAAACCAACCTTGTGGGGAAACAAACCTTTCGGGAAAACCAACCTTGTGGGAAAACAAACCTTGTGGGAAAACAAAACATGTGGGGAAACAAACCTTGTTGGAAAACCAACCTTGCGGGAAAGCGAACCTTTTGGGAAAACCAACACAGTGGGAAAATAAACCTTTTGGGAAAACCAACCTTGCGGGAAAACCAATCTTGGGGGAAAACAAAGCTTGTGGGAAAACAAACCTTGTGGGAAAACCAACCTAGTGGGAAAAACAACCTAGTGGGAAAACAAACCTTGTGAGAAAACAAAACTTGTGGGAAAACCAACCTTATGGGGAAAGCAACCCTGCGGGAAAACCAACTTTGTGGGAAAACCAACCTTGTGGGAAAGCGAACCTTTTGGGAAAACCAACACAGTGGGAAAACAAACCTTGTGGGAAAACCAACCTTGCGGGAAAACCAACCTTGGGGGAAAACAAACCTTGTGGGAAAACAAACCTTGTGGGGAAACCAACCTAGTGGGAAAAGGTTTGTTTTCCCACAAGGTTTGTTTTCCAACAAGGTTTGTTTCCCCACAAGGTTTGTTTTCCCATAAGGTTTGTTTTCCCACAAGGTTTGTTTTCCCACAAGGTTTGTTTTCTCACACGGTTTGTTTTCCCACAAGGTTTGTTTTCCCACAAGGTTTGTTTTCCCAAAAGGTTTGTTTTCCCACAAGCTTTGTTTTCCCCCAAGGTTGGTTTTCCCGCAAGGTTGGTTTTCCCGCAAGGTTGGTTTTCCCACAAGGTTTGTTTTCCCACTGTGTTGGTTTTCCCAAAAGGTTTGCTTTTCCACAAGGTTGGTTTTCCCACAAGGTTGGTTTTACCGCAGGGTTGCTTTCCCTGCTAGGGAAACAATGGGAAAGGGGACCAACCTTGTGGGTAAACAAACCTTGTGGGAAAACAAACCTTGTGGGGAATCAAACCTAGTGGGAAAACAAACCTTGTGAGAAAACAATCCTTGTGGGAAAACAAACCTTGTGGGGAAACAAACCTTGCGGGAAAACTAACCTTGTGGACAAACAAACCCTGCGGGAAAACCAACCTTGTGGGAAAACCAACCTTGTGGGGAAACAAACCTTTCGGGAAAACCAACCTTGTGGGAAAACAAACCTTGTGTTAAAACAAACCTTGTGGGAAAACAAACCTTGTGAGAAAACAAACCTTGTGGGGAAACAAACCTAGTGGGAAAACAAACCTTGTGAGAAAACAAACCTTGTGGGAAAACCAACCTTATGGGAAAACAAACCTAGTGGGAAAACAAACCTTGTGGGGAAACAAACCTTTCGGGAAAACCAACCTTGTGGGAAAACAAACCTTGTGGGAAAACAAACCTTGTGGGAAAACAAACCTAATGGGAAAACAAACCTTGTGAGAAAACAAACCTTGTGGGAAAACCAACTTTATGGGGAAACAAACCCTGCGGGAAAACCAACCTTGTGGGAAAACCAACCTTGTGGGGAAACAAACCTTTCGGGAAAACCAACCTTGTGGGAAAACAAACCTTGTGGGAAAACAAACCTTGTGGGAAAACAAACCTTGTGGGAAAACAAACCTTGTGAGAAAACAAACCTTGTGGGGAAACAAACCTATTGGGAAAACAAACCTTGTGAGAAAACAAACCTTGTGGGAAAACCAACCTTATGGGAAAAAAAACCTAGTGGAAAAACAAACCTTGTGGGGAAACAAACCTGTCGGGAAAACCAACCTTGTGGGAAAACAAACCTTGTGGGAAAACAAACCTTGTGGGAAAACCAACCTTGCGGGAAAACAAACCTTGTGGGAAAACAAACCTTGTGGGGAAACAAACCTTGTGGGAAAACAAACATTGTGTTAAATCAGACCTTGCGGGAAAACCAACCTTGTGGGAAAACCAACCTTGTGGGAAAACCAACCTTGCGGGAAAACCAACCTTGGGGGAAAACAAACCTTGTGGGAAAACAAACCTTGTGGGAAAACAAACCTTGTGGGAAAACCAACCTAGTGGGAAAACAAACCTTGTGAGAAAACAAACCTTGTAGGAAAACCAACCTTATGGGGAAACAAACCCTGCGGGAAAACCAAGCTTGTGGGAAAACCAACCTTGCGGGAAAGCGAACCTTTTGGGAAAACCAACACAGTGGGAAAACAAACCTTGTGAGAAAACAATCCTTGTGGGAAAACAAACCTTGTGGGGAAACAAACCTTGTGGGGAAACAAACCTTGTGGGAAAACTAACCTTGTGGGAAAACAAACCTTGCGGGAAAACTAACCTTGTGGGAAAACAAACCCTGCGAGAAAACCAACCTTGTGGGAAAACCAACCTTGTGGGGAAACAAACCTTTCGGGAAAACCAACCTTGTGGGAAAACAAACCTTGTGGGAAAACAAAACATGTGGGGAAACAAACCTTGTTGGAAAACCAACCTTGCGGGAAAGCGAACCTTTTGGGAAAACCAACACAGTGGGAAAACAAACCTTTTGGGAAAACCAACCTTGCGGGAAAACCAATCTTGGGGGAAAACAAAGCTTGTGGGAAAACAAACCTTGTGGGAAAACCAACCTAGTGGGAAAAACAACCTAGTGGGAAAACAAACCTTGTGAGAAAACAAAACTTGTGGGAAAACCAACCTTATGGGGAAAGCAACCCTGCGGGAAAACCAACTTTGTGGGAAAACCAACCTTGTGGGAAAGCGAACCTTTTGGGAAAACCAACACAGTGGGAAAACAAACCTTGTGGGAAAACCAACCTTGCGGGAAAACCAACCTTGGGGGAAAACAAGACTTGTGGGAAAATAAACCTTGTGGGGAAACCAACCTAGTGGGAAAAGGTTTGTTTTCCCACAAGGTTTGTTTTCCAACAAGGTTTGTTTCCCCACAAGGTTTGTTTTCCCATAAGGTTTGTTTTCCCACAAGGTTTGTTTTCCCACAAGGTTTGTTTTCTCACAAGGTTTGTTTTCCCACAAGGTTTGTTTTCCCACAAGGTTTGTTTTCCCAAAAGGTTTGTTTTCCCACAAGCTTTGTTTTACCCCAAGGTTGGTTTTCCCGCAAGGTTGGTTTTCCCGCAAGGTTGGTTTTCCCACAAGGTTTGTTTTCCCACTGTGTTGGTTTTCCCAAAAGGTTTGCTTTTCCACAAGGTTGGTTTTCCCACAAGGTTGGTTTTACCGCAGGGTTGCTTTCCCTGCTAGGGAAACAATGGGAAAGGGGACCAACCTTGTGGGTAAACAAACCTTGTGGGAAAACAAACCTTGTGGGGAATCAAACCTAGTGGGAAAACAAACCTTGTGAGAAAACAATCCTTGTGGGAAAACAAACCTTGTGGGGAAACAAACCTTGCGGGAAAACTAACCTTGTGGGAAAACAAACCCTGCGGGAAAACCAACCTTGTGGGAAAACCAACCTTGTGGGGAAACAAACCTTTCGGGAAAACCAACCTTGTGGGAAAACAAACCTTGTGTTAAAACAAACCTTGTGGGAAAACAAACCTTGTGAGAAAACAAACCTTGTGGGGAAACAAACCTAGTGGGAAAACAAACCTTGTGAGAAAACAAACCTTGTGGGAAAACCAACCTTATGGGAAAACAAACCTAGTGGGAAAACAAACCTTGTGGGGAAACAAACCTTTCGGGAAAACCAACCTTGTGGGAAAACAAACCTTGTGGGAAAACAAACCTTGTGGGAAAACAAACCTTGTGGGAAAACAAACCTTGTGGGGAAACAAACCTAGTGGGAAAACAAAACTTGTGAGAAAACAAACCTTGTGGGAAAACCCCAGTGGGAAAACAAACCTTGTGGGAAAACAAACCTTTCGGGAAAACCAACCTTGTGGGAAAACAAACCTTGTGGGAAAACAAACCTTGTGGGAAAACAAACCTAATGGGAAAACAAACCTTGTGAGAAAACAAACCTTGTGGGAAAACCAACTTTATGGGGAAACAAACCCTGCGGGAAAACCAACCTTGTGGGAAAACCAACCTTGTGGGGAAACAAACCTTTCGGGAAAACCAACCTTGTGGGAAAACAAACCTTGTGGGAAAACAAACCTTGTGGGAAAACAAACCTTGTGGGAAAACAAACCTTGTGAGAAAACAAACCTTGTGGGGAAACAAACCTATTGGGAAAACAAACCTTGTGAGAAAACAAACCTTGTGGGAAAACCAACCTTATGGGAAAAAAAACCTAGTGGAAAAACAAACCTTGTGGGGAAACAAACCTGTCGGGAAAACCAACCTTGTGGGAAAACAAACCTTGTGGGAAAACAAACCTTGTGGGAAAACCAACCTTGCGGGAAAACAAACCTTGTGGGAAAACAAACCTTGTGGGGAAACAAACCTTGTGGGAAAACAAACATTGTGTTAAATCAGACCTTGCGGGAAAACCAACCTTGTGGGAAAACCAACCTTGTGGGAAAACCAACCTTGCGGGAAAACCAACCTTGGGGGAAAACAAACCTTGTGGGAAAACAAACCTTGTGGGAAAACAAACCTTGTGGGAAAACCAACCTAGTGGGAAAACAAACCTTGTGAGAAAACAAACCTTGTAGGAAAACCAACCTTATGGGGAAACAAACCCTGCGGGAAAACCAAGCTTGTGGGAAAACCAACCTTGCGGGAAAGCGAACCTTTTGGGAAAACCAACACAGTGGGAAAACAAACCTTGTGAGAAAACAATCCTTGTGGGAAAACAAACCTTGTGGGGAAACAAACCTTGTGGGGAAACAAACCTTGTGGGAAAACTAACCTTGTGGGAAAACAAACCTTGCGGGAAAACTAACCTTGTGGGAAAACAAACCCTGCGAGAAAACCAACCTTGTGGGAAAACCAACCTTGTGGGGAAACAAACCTTTCGGGAAAACCAACCTTGTGGGAAAACAAACCTTGTGGGAAAACAAAACATGTGGGGAAACAAACCTTGTTGGAAAACCAACCTTGCGGGAAAGCGAACCTTTTGGGAAAACCAACACAGTGGGAAAACAAACCTTTTGGGAAAACCAACCTTGCGGGAAAACCAATCTTGGGGGAAAACAAAGCTTGTGGGAAAACAAACCTTGTGGGAAAACCAACCTAGTGGGAAAAACAACCTAGTGGGAAAACAAACCTTGTGAGAAAACAAAACTTGTGGGAAAACCAACCTTATGGGGAAAGCAACCCTGCGGGAAAACCAACTTTGTGGGAAAACCAACCTTGTGGGAAAGCGAACCTTTTGGGAAAACCAACACAGTGGGAAAACAAACCTTGTGGGAAAACCAACCTTGCGGGAAAACCAACCTTGGGGGAAAACAAGACTTGTGGGAAAATAAACCTTGTGGGGAAACCAACCTAGTGGGAAAAGGTTTGTTTTCCCACAAGGTTTGTTTTCCAACAAGGTTTGTTTCCCCACAAGGTTTGTTTTCCCATAAGGTTTGTTTTCCCACAAGGTTTGTTTTCCCACAAGGTTTGTTTTCTCACAAGGTTTGTTTTCCCACAAGGTTTGTTTTCCCACAAGGTTTGTTTTCCCAAAAGGTTTGTTTTCCCACAAGCTTTGTTTTACCCCAAGGTTGGTTTTCCCGCAAGGTTGGTTTTCCCGCAAGGTTGGTTTTCCCACAAGGTTTGTTTTCCCACTGTGTTGGTTTTCCCAAAAGGTTTGCTTTTCCACAAGGTTGGTTTTCCCACAAGGTTGGTTTTACCGCAGGGTTGCTTTCCCTGCTAGGGAAACAATGGGAAAGGGGACCAACCTTGTGGGTAAACAAACCTTGTGGGAAAACAAACCTTGTGGGGAATCAAACCTAGTGGGAAAACAAACCTTGTGAGAAAACAATCCTTGTGGGAAAACAAACCTTGTGGGGAAACAAACCTTGCGGGAAAACTAACCTTGTGGGAAAACAAACCCTGCGGGAAAACCAACCTTGTGGGAAAACCAACCTTGTGGGGAAACAAACCTTTCGGGAAAACCAACCTTGTGGGAAAACAAACCTTGTGTTAAAACAAACCTTGTGGGAAAACAAACCTTGTGAGAAAACAAACCTTGTGGGGAAACAAACCTAGTGGGAAAACAAACCTTGTGAGAAAACAAACCTTGTGGGAAAACCAACCTTATGGGAAAACAAACCTAGTGGGAAAACAAACCTTGTGGGGAAACAAACCTTTCGGGAAAACCAACCTTGTGGGAAAACAAACCTTGTGGGAAAACAAACCTTGTGGGAAAACAAACCTAGTGGGAAAACAAACCTTGTGAGAAAACAAACCTTGTGGGAAAACCAACTTTATGGGGAAACAAACCCTGCGGGAAAACCAACCTTGTGAGAAAACCAACCTTGCGGGAAAGCGAACCTTTTGGGAAAACCAACACAGTGGGAAAACCAACCTTGTGAGAAAACAATCCTTGTGGGAAAACAAACCTTGTGGGGAAACAAACCTTGTGGGGAAACAAACCTTGTGGGAAAACTAACCTTGTGGGAAAACAAACCTTGCGGGAAAACTAACCTTGTGGGAAAACAAACCCTGCGGGAAAACCAACCTTGTGGGAAAACCAACCTTGTGGGGAAACAAACCTTTCGGGAAAACCAACCTTGTGGGAAAACAGACCTTGTGGGAAAACAAACCTTGTGGGAAAACAAACCTTGTGAGAAAACAAACCTTGTGGGAAAACAAACCTTGTGGGGAAACAAACCTTGCGGGAAAACTAACCTTGTGGGACAATAAACCCTGCGGGAAAACCAACCTTGTGGGAGAACCAACCTTGTGGGGAAACAAACCTTTCGGGAAAACCAACCTTGTGGGAAAGCAAACCTTGTGAGAAAACAAACCTTGTGGGGAAACAAACCTAGTGGGAAAACAAAACTTGTGAGAAAACAAACCTTGTGGGAAAACCAACCTTATGGGAAAACAAACCTAGTGGGAAAACAAACCTTGTGGGGAGACAAACCTTTCGGGAAAACCAACCTTGTGGGAAAACAAACCTTGTGGGAAAACAAACCTTGTGGGAAAACCAACCTAGTGGGAAAACAAACCTTGTGAGAAAACAAACCTTGTGGGAAAACCAACTTTATGGGGAAACAAACCCTGCGGGAAAACCAACCTTGTGGGAAAACCAACCTTGCGGGAAAGCGAACCTTTTGGGAAAACCAACACAGTGAGAAAACAAACCTTGTTGGAAAACCAACCTTGCGGGAAAACCAACCTTGGGGGAAAACAAAGCTTGTGGGAAAATAAACCTTGTGGGAAAACCAACCTAGTGGGAAAAACAACCTAGTGGGAAAACAAACCTTGAGAGAAAACAAACCTTGTGGGAAAACCAACCTTATGGAGAAAGCACAAGGTGGAATCCCACAAGGTTGGTTTTCCCGCAAGGTCTGATTTAACACAATGTTTGTTTTCCAACAAGGTT